>JARJDZ010002837.1:0-15664 GCA_030264555.1 Aleochara sp. GC000083 | reverse complement strand
GGACACCTGGTGGGACACCTGGCAGGACACCTGCAACCCCAAAGCCGAGGAACTCAAAAATTATTGTAACCTGCTAGCACCAATAGAACCAGAGGCCATTTGGAATTTTTAGAAAAATTCAGTCTCAGAAATTTTACTATTGACAGACAAGTCCCCTGGATGTCATTCATCCCTCGATGCATTTGTTTAGAACCGATTAAGCCGCCCTCAGTTTCAACCTTTTAGAGGATTAGAAGTTTTGCGTGCAAGTCTGTTTCCCATCGCTTGGATTTGCACGTATTTTTGCGAATGTTGTTGGACGTATATGCACATTTGCAATGCACTATTTCGACATCGACATGGCAATGATGAATGTGCTTCAATAGAGTAAGAAGAACGATGGCAGTGATTTGAAATGGCAAACGAAATGGGAAATACACGCCCCAGCTTTAAATTCAATAAATGTCAACATCGAACTACAACAATAAAGCAACAATAGTACGGTGACAAATAGACAAAGGCCTAACTCGATTGAAGACCAAATAAACAAATCAGCAACACGTGAATGGATGAAGAGTTGTCGAAGAAAGAAGGACTCGCTTCATTGTTGTCCGAGCAAAGTTTCCCAGGATTTTTTCACATAATTTACATAATGTTTCGATGGCAGACGAGGAAAAGTTCGATCAAAGTGAGGGAACATATTCAGAAATGCTCGGATTGTGCATATTTCTACTTGTTAGTTCGTCCATGTAAATATTTATTTATTTTGTTTGCTCCAAAAGAACAGCAAGTTTCTTGTTTCCATGGCGCAAAGTTTATTATTTTACTTGTTGATTTTCCAGAGTTTTCCATTTGAAATTATATTCGGTTAGTATCATCTAAACAGTATTTAATTTCCTTCACGATATCAATTTCTTGATTACCTTTGATTAAATTAACTGGTAATTAAAATGTCTCAAAAGTTTTCCATCAAAAATTATTAAAAACTTCCTAGTTTTCTTATTGAGTTAGTGCTAAGTGCAAATCTGCAGTGCAAATTTTCATTCTGACTTGAAAGCCTCAAAAAAATCAGTTTTGCATGTATGCTGAAAATCTAGTGAACATAAATCTGGATCAAGTTTGCATCGACCTAGTTGCAAGTGCGTGTATATCCTGTGGGGGCGGCAAAATTCTCCCTTTTTGAGGTGGGGAGTAAATCTCAAATTTAGCCGCATGAAATGAATGAATGGATGCGTAGCGTGAACGCAAATCCACTGCAATTTCGAAACGTGCCGCAAATTTATGTCCGCAGCTTTTCTGGGCCTAAAGCCACCCCCGTTGCCACCCACGTACCAACCACCTCATACGCACCATTTCGAATCGTGTTACGCGTGGAATCCCCCCGAGTTGCGTCTCATTTCGTTCGGGTTTACTCGATTTGAGCTTTTTTCCAGGATGAAGGGGGCCGAAAACCACCCCCGTTATCCCCTATCATATCATGTAATACGTACGACTTATAGATGTTTGCTTTAAATTTCGCCGGAAAATTGAATTCTTCCAATGCAATCTGGCGAAAATTTAGGGCTAAGAATATTTTTCGAAGATTTCACAGCAATCCAGAATAGGAAAACTTATGAGAGTATGATTTTCTATGAAAGATGATAAACAGGAAGTAGTAAACTGGAATGGGGAAGCAGTTGAGATCACTTGGGGATGTTCCGCACTTGCTTTTATTTATTTTCTCCTGGTTTTCCTGTTGTTCGTCCTGTCTTCCTGTTTCCTGTTGGGGAAGTGAATTGGCACCGGTATTTAGAGTCTCCGGAGATGAACGCCTCAGATGGTCGACCGTAAGCGTCAAACCCATTGTCAAATCGTATTGGAAATCTATTCGAAGTAGGGGAGGGAAATTCCCAAGGGGAATACTCTTTCCAATCGTGTTCTTGGAAAATAAAATTGAAATTTTCCCCCATTTCATTCCAATTGAAGAGGGATATTGACAAGTATCATAGCAATTCCATTATCAATCAATAAATTGGTTTATTTATTTGACACATTTTTATCATATTTAAAACATCACTGCATAAATAAAGATACATTCATTACTTATCTTTTATCATTTTGAAAATGTCTAAATTTGATTGAAACTTTAAATTATTGAATTATCCTTTAGGATTTTAAATTTGGCCGAAATTTTTATCAGAATATACTTCAGTTTATCTTTGATTAAAATATATCAATTATCTCTTATCGATAGCTCTTGGAACATTTCAATAACTTCTCCTGATTGATTGATACAAATATCTCATCATAGATTAATGATGATAGATACATAGAATGAAAAACTTTTTTATTCCTTCATTGTCCTGAATGCAAAGTACTCGTTCGTATCCTACCCATATCTATATCCTCTTCGGTCCCATCTTCTCGTTTTTGCACATCCTAACTATGCAGGACGTAAAAAATGGTGAACAATGTGCACTATTTAACTAGCAGCATGAATAATGAAAGCGTAGTGAAGCACGAGCGTCAGAGCACAATGGGATGGAAAGAAAATTGAAAATTTTTTAGTTTTAAATAGGATACGGCTCTTTTACGTTCGGGTGACGAGTACAATGTACATTTTTAAATGGCATCGAAGACTACATGGATGTCAATGCATGATCAGACCAGACCAGTCCAGGCTAGACTAAAGTGCATGGGAATGGGAGCAAAAAAATGGGATAAAAAGTTGCCTTTGAGTCTGGAACAAAACCTGATTTTAATGCAAAGAGCTAAATGTTATGAATGTGATGAAAAGGTACAAAGGGATTGGTTATTTATTAATAAATAACTCGAAATAAATCCAGTTCAAAGTAGAATATAATTTAATACAATTCAGGAATCCAACCTAAGAATAATAAGTGAAAGTGATTGTTTTAGAATTTAATTAATTTCATAAAAAGTTATTGTTCAATTTTCTTCAAATTGATGCAATTTAAAGATAATTAAATTATCTATCGATTGGTATTACCTTATTTTAGTTACCTTGAAAAGAATTAGTATTTTCAGTCGTTGAAAATTGATTTGAATTGAGTTGATTACTTGAATCAAATTTCAGAAAATTTGTTTTGTAAATCTTAATTTATATCTTGAATTCAACACAATAATTAGTTTTGAATTTCTAGCATTTTATAGTATGTTAAATTCTCTTTAATTTGATCTATTAGAACTCTCAATTGCATATAAACAAATTGAAGTTATTCGTGTTTAGATAATGACATTGAAATCTGCAAAAAAAGTTTAAAACTGAGAAGAAATAATTACTTTTTGGTTCTTTAATTGATATTTTAAAATCTATAATTCTTATCAAGTTGTATTTACAACCATTTGATAGATAATTAATTTCTCTATTACATGATATTAGTAAATTAATTTGTTGTTAAAGAAACCTGATTTATTGAGTCCTGAAAATTGATATATCAAAAAAACAAATATCAGCCTTAATTAGCCAGTTTCATTATTGGGATATTTGTTTTACCAGCACGTTTTGAAACCATAAACTGTAGAAAGACATTGAAGGTCTTCTTGTACGTCAGTGATATCCAAAAGAACAACGAGCGAGCATCCAAACGCTTCCAGGCAAAACGCATCTTTTTGTTTGTGGTGAATGTTCATTTATTTCTTCATTTCTTCGCGTGGCGTGCTGCACCCGGGATCCCGGGATATCCCTGAAGGAGCGTTTCAGATGCGTCAACATTCGGATGAGAAGCTTTAGTCTCTCCTGGCATCGAGAGCGGAAAAGCAGCTCGCATTTCACATATCCCGAAAGCTAACAAACGTCCTTCTGCCACAAGAACGTCGACTCGCGGAGGAAGCAGATCGCATTTGTCGGCGGCTTTGCCTCCGTTCCTCCTCTTCCAGCTTCGGGATGGCGGGATGTGCAGAAGAAGCACGCCGGTATAAAATAAACAGATGCCTGAGTCTGGCGGCAAAGGCGCACACGTCGCGTTCCCGTCTGCTCCCAGGGATATATTTATTCTAACTACGTCTAAAGGCTGGAATAATGTATCTGTAATATGCGGGAGGTTGTTGCTTGTTGTCTTCCCGGCTCCTGGAGGAACGAAGATGCAGCATTCGCGGAGCAGGGCGTCAACAAGAAGGCAAACAGGAGTTTGGGAAGAAAGGCCAAGAAGCCGAAGAGAGGCAAATTTAGCGAACGCAAGTTAAAATAATACATTGCTTCATACCGCTGAGGAATTTATATTTGGATTGCTCTATTATCTTATGCAAAACAAAGAAGCGATATGAAGTTTGCAATTTGTTTGTTGGATTTACCACACAAATCAAAAGATCTTATTTGGCCCATTTCAAAATATCAAATCTCCCATTTTGCAAATATTTCATAGGTGAATAAATTCTTGATTTATAAAAATCATTAATTAGGTTTTAAGAAATGAAACTTGAAGGCTGTTCAATCTTCATTTATTAAAAAGTTAAAATATTCATTTCATTCGTCATGCTTCATTAAAATATAATCGTCTCAAAATTGTTTCAAACACCGGATGAAGATTCCCAATTTCATACACGAATAATTTTCTGCACGGTGAATCGTAATAAATAAAAAAGAATTAATGCGCTCCATTAGCCCCACTTTAGGGAGCGTATCAGGGAACGTCAGGACGTCCAGGATGTCAAACGTTACCCATAAACCAGTGGAGCAATTAATTATAATTACAATCAAATGCCATTGACATTCAACCTCAAGGTAAATTCAAAGTTCTTTGTCTGCAATCGACAACTTGTTAATTCAACAAATATCAAGATCAAGTAATCGACTATCAAATACAAAATTTACATTGATAAGTTCATTATTTTTAATTTTAATTATAAAAATTCAATGCTGAAATTTCTGTCAGCAAACATAAATCTCTTTCGTCAATTACAATCAAAGATTCAGAGCGTGGCGCCCTATTTTTTTATATACCTCTTAAATTCTGCATTTTGTTTTGTTTGCCGTTTCGTTTGGCTCCCCTTTGTTTGGCTATATTTTGCATGGAATCTATTATAGGAATTTTTAGTACGTCTATAAAAATCATGCGACATATAACCCATTATACTTTCAGCCGCAGAAAGACGGCAGCGAAGAGCAGAAGAGGAAGAGACTGTGGAGCGTACTTCCGGTCATTATTTCACTCCACTTACTGTATCTTAATGACCATATATTTCAATGCGAGAAGGAAAAGAGCGAGCATACGCTTGGATAAATATAGTTCGAACACTCCTATCAACAATCCTACAACTTTGGTGCAATTTCTTTCTTCTTTTGATTTTTGCTGTCTTTCATTTCTTCTTTTTTGCCGTGCCGCCTCTTTGTCCCGGTAGGCAATTGAAGGTATCATTGTAATCCAGATAATGATCATATACTTTCACAGAAATTAATATCTATTTTGTTTGGAGTTAATTTAACATGAAATGTTGAAATTTCCATTGAAGATCTTTTATGCAATTTTGTATAATTATATGTGCAAATATTCTTCAAATTATTGCAAAGTCTTGGGTTGCAATTTTATGAAATGCTAGTTAATTAAATAATATATAATTTGAAATTATAGTTTACTTAATTATTTATTACGTAACCAAATCATTTTACATTCAAAGTGATTTTTGCATTTCTTTTTTAAATTATTTACCTATTCACTTAGTTTAAAAACTCACTAATATATAATAAGAATCTTTATTATTAAGCTATGAATTTACCTAATTAGCACTAAAAAATACCAGTTTATCGGCTTCAAATCAAATAAATAGTGACAACAAATTTCAAAATGAGTTAACGAATTTTGATTACATATTAATTTTGCTTCATATCATTTAAACCACTATACTGATAAAAACTGGCATAGTACCAAATAATAGTTAATTAAATTCTCTATCGATTGATCTATAACTCCATAATTTTGCACGATGGAAAAGATTTTATTTTTCTTCTGGAAAATTACATAATTTTTTGATCATTAAAAATAATATTTTGCATATTTGATACGATATTACAAAATCAATAAGATCTATCTATATATACTTTCCAGAAATTGAAGTTTATTAAATGATCTTTCTAGTGATATATCCATTTCTTAAATTATCCTTAAAATTATAAAAGATATCGGCTTTGAAATATGGCTACGAATTTTTTCAATATGAAGTTCTTCATGAAATAAAATATTAATTTTGTCATCATAGGATGAATGAATGATAATAAGGATATACATAGGCATTCGTATATGATACTCCGACAAGAAAAGATCAAATTTCTCCCAGGATAACTTCTAATTCGCCTCCAAAAGTTGGAAACAGATGCTCCTTTCCTTAAATTTCAGAAGCAAATAATTGAAACTGACAATGCAAGATAAGACTATCTTGCCGCCCCCTCACGACATGAAACATTTTGTCTTGGCCTTCTTCGTCGTCCTGCCAACAATTTCAATGCTGATGAAGATAACCTTCTTTCCCAGGATGGCAACGATGGAACTAATAGACAAACTGTTCCACTTCAGTTTCGGGGGCGGATGTCGCCAACACGAACGCCATCAGCATCGTCAATGGCGTCTCATGCGCGCTTTAATGCTAATTACTTTCGTAACAAAACGAATATCCTAATGACCGTTGCACTCGCGCTGGTGTCCGTCCAGATTTTCGTTCGAGTTAATGTCCTCTGCGCGTCCTACCTTTATGCATAAGTTTCCAGCGATGACAACGACGACATCGCTTGCATTTTAAACGCTCATTTGCCTCCTTCGTCCTTTTCGTCCTGCGAGCGCACACACAATTTTCAAAACTAGGATCTGATGCCGACAAACGAATTCGCTTAATTGTCATCTGATGTCGTGAACACGTGCGTCTTTCTCCACGATTTTCCACGCGTTTCTCTCGCGTGTTTTTCCTCATCTTCGTCCTGGCACGTCCTTCGAAAGGGGGCGCTGTCGTCACGGTCGTCGTCGCTGCTTGCATTGACTTAATTTTAAGTGTTTTCGGCGCTTCTTTTGTGCGGAATGCAAGCCAGTGATTTCATTATAATAATTTTCTTTCTGATGAATTCTGCAAGATGCTTTTTAATTCGTTTTCATAAAAGCACCAACTTCTAATCGGATAAAAGTCCTTATTGTTTCTATCTTGGTTGAAGAAGAAAGAAGAACTAGAGAAAAGATTTTAAATCATTTCTAGAATGTCAAGTTTTCTAATTCTGTTATCAAATTTTTCAGTGTAGGACTATAAAAAGTAACAAATAATGTTTCATTAATAATTTAAGTCGATCAGAATTACTAGAGAAAATTTTTAAATTGTTAAACTACATTTATGTACTAACAACAATTTTAATTGTAGAATTTGTTTATTTACTTCATTGTTAATGCCAAGTCTTAGCAACAATATAAAAAGGGAGTCAATCATAGATTATTTCTGTGAAATGAAAATTTAATTTGAACAATTAGTTTTAAAGTTATGAATACTTTAATAAAAAGGATAATAGCATTCAAATTTTCAATATAGGAAACAAATTGCAATATCATTTAAACTAATAAAGATATTTGAAATCTGTAGAAACTGTCGTAAATGTAATTTAATATTTATTAACTGAATGTTTTTTCAAAGTTGTAACTTTCTTAAGTACTTCAGAAAAAAATACATTTTGAATTAAAAGTATAACTCGGTAACTTTATTTTTGATTTTTTTATAACAAATGATATTGTAAATGTTTATAAGAATAGTGGGCATACTTTTAAAGAAGGATATCTATAGAGTAATTTTCTAAAAAATCATCAAATTTGGACCATTCGTTTCGTAGTTATGGTTAATTATAGCCAAAGGATAAAACTTCAGAATTTAGAATTTCAAAATGATTTCATATCAACTGCAGAAATCCTTTAATATCTAAACTTGGTCACCTGGAAAATGATATCTATCCATGAAGATTAAAGTGATTGAAGTGACGATGGGGAAACTTTCGCAAGGATGAAAACCATTGGGAAACGAAGAGAAACTTTTCTAATGAATTCGAATTAAATCCGCCAAGGATTATAATGCGACGCTTGTCCTTTGACACTTTTCTCGCATTTTCCGTACTCCCACGGGAGCACACCTTTGCTCCGCGTGATAATATTCAATTCAATTCGTTTCAATTAAGAATCGGAATGTGCACGAGCGCACAAAAAGAAACTTTTGTTATCCTTCTTTTATGCGTGCGTAAAGCTTATGAAAATTACAATGGAAAAAATGGTAATCGCATTTCATTTCTGGACTTATTCGGTACATTTTACGTCTGTCGCCCAAAACGCACGAGGTTCAAACTAATTTATGGCTCATGAAATCCCCCATGCAGCCAACAGGGTGACAAAAAGGATATAAAATGCGAAAATTGTGTATGAACTGTTACCTGAATACAATTTATGCGTGCAATAGTCTCGGCTCGTAAAAAATTTCATTTTACTTATTTGGATAATTTTCATAATAATTTTATGGCCGAATGTTTTTCCAACACTCCTTATACCTTGGATCCTTGAAATTCTCCTGCAATTGTAACTCCACCTACAACTTCATACGTAAACTCATAAGTTTCAAGTGTACGACTCGTTTTTAAGACTTGGAAATTTCGCCGTTGTCGTTTTGTCGTACGTGGACGAAATTGTAAAATGAGTAGGCGCTTTTGACATTTTGACATGTGACCCAGATTATTCGCAAGAAGCACAAGCCTTCGGACCGAGTCGTAATTATTATAAAAACCTAACAACACCTGAGGATTATGACCATTCTGGGGGGCGGTTGAGGGGGCGCTTGTTAATTTTACGTTTGCGCACCCAAAGTTTGCAGTCGTCTCACCAGACTTTGCTACATTTCACGTTTAATTACGTATTAAATTCGCTTTAAGGCTCGGCCAACGTCGACGGTTCCAAATGACGACTGCAAGTTTGTTGGCGTTCGTCGTGTGTCGTCAGTGAAGCCTGCGAACGAAATTAAATGCCTATTTTATTAATTCCAATTTGATTAGTGCGAATATAAGCGCCAATTTCGAGCGGAGACAACTTTCTTCCATTCATTTGCTTGCCGTCTCTCCGCTAAATTAATATTCCATTCATTAATAATCGAGAAATATGGCAATTGATAAATTATTTCCTACTTGTATCAAAACTCATTTAGCCATGTTGCAAAATATATGAACATTTCATAAACACATTTTGATTCAGCTATGATATAGTGAAATTACATTTGAAAAGGATGGACAACTTGATGGATCCTTTCAAAAATATATGTATGGTTACTAATATCCTGGAAAAATGTAGAAAGAAAGTTTTGAAGAAATCATCAATATCAGCAAATATAATCAAAAAATGCTCTGACATGAATAATTCGAAAATACCTATTTATTTTAGTTAATAATATTAATTCATATAAAACAATAAATAAAACAAATAAAATTTACATACTTTTTTCTAAAGCTCCTTCATAAGCTGCCCAAGCTCGCTTTGGGAAATCCTTCTGAAGCGGAAAATATTTTGTCGCCCACATTTCCATTTGTTGCATTTCCATTTTCATTTAATATCCTTCCGTTTTATTGGATTTCATTAATCTTACTAAGCCTTGTATTTCGTGTTCGTTCATATAATTTTTTGGAACCGGGGCCTAAAAATACGGGGGGATCAGTTGCCAAGGAATGTGCTGCCAGAAATAATATTTTTTATTTACTGGATGTGGTCCCTCTGGAATTGCACTCCCCCGCACATTATGACACATTTCAACGCGGTTCCTACAATATTTTGACGTTTAATTTTCGAGGTGAGCAAGGGGTCGAATCGGGGACCTTTGGATTATTTACCATTTTTCGTTTATTTCCGTTGTTGCGGTTCTTTTTTTGGAGGCCTTTTTAGTGACATGTGGCTGCTGAAATTTGTTACACTTGCAGAGAATTCCCCTAGCAAAAAGGTAAATGTGCCCCAAAAATGGGAAGTTAAGTTTCCAAGTAACAATTCAAAATAGGAAATGTCAGAAACATCGATTCGTGTTTTGTTTCAAGGAAACAAGGAAATTTCCATGTCAAATTCTTGATAACTTTTGGCGATTACGGGAATATCATCCGGTCGTGATAAATACATGCGCAAACCGGAAGTTTACATAATTGCGCTCATTTGTAGTTTGTTAGTTCGGCTATTAAGCTCTTCGATTCTGCATTCGAGTTTCGGTAGAATGCTGAATGTCGATTGATTTTCCGAATTTACGTACCGTTCTGCCTTTGAATTTCATCGAGGGGGTTCACTTCCTAATGATACGGACGAGAAAATGCTGAAAATACGGAAAATCCGGCACGGAATTGCGAAAACTATGCTGTTTTCGTTAATAATACCAATTCACTGGCATTCACAAAAATTACTCAAGTCACACAAATTGCTGAGGGCGTTCGAGTCGTGTTCCTTCAGACAGGAAACCATGAACCGGAAAATACGTTCTTGTAGAAATATAATAACATTTTCTTTTAGTGTAAATGAGATACGAGTGGATTTATTTTTAGAATCAATCTATTTTTTGAGTTATTTCAAAAAATAGAATTATTTGCAGGATATCCTTTTAAGATTATTTAAATGGACGTTTTCAGGATCAGGAATTTTAAAAAATTAGTATTTTTGTTGTTGCTGTAAAAGATAAAAACACAGAGTTTATTTGAACAACACATCTCACAAACTCACAAAGGAAAAAAATATTATATTAAACAAAGAATATGCATATGCATCAGCCCTCAGGAGCAACGACTCATATTCCTCTTATTTTCTTCCGGTTCCTGCCGCTCCTGGCTCGTCTTCGCCGAGCTGTTATCCTGGCGCGTTCGTAGATTATGCAGCACATGCACGACTTTGTAAATATTAAAACAAGCTCCTTTTTGTTTCAGGTAAGAGCGCCACGCGTGTACATGTGGCACATTTCGTCCTTCTTTCGTCCTGGCACCACGAACAAGGTTTGCATTTTAAAAGTGATACGCGACAAAATTCGCCACCAGAAATTCACTTCTTTGTGTATTTCTGTGCTCGAGGATGATGTTATGATTCAGAAAGCTGCTGCTGCCTTTCTTTGCCATCCGCATCCTTCCACATTTCGGTGGTTTGCACCCGCAAGGATAAAATGGATTCCCAGTCGTTTGTGTGTGGGATACGAGTTCCTTAAAATTCCGAATGTGGAGGACTCGCTAACAACATCTCGGTGGCTCAAATGCCGAGTGTCCTGGAATGAATCCTGGAGGGGCGCAACGAAGAAGGATGTCGGTGGAAAAATGGGCGTATTGTTGGCATCTATGCAGGCATCTCAGTTAAGAGAGATGAATTTATTATGCGAGACGAAACGAGTCAAAGTTATTGTTGCGATTATATCTTGAATTATTCTCTTTGCCTGAAACTTCCGGCAAGTACAAGAAGGATGGACCTCGAGGACGCTGTATTTTTGCCAAAATTTCTCCAGGGTGCGTTTAAATGTGTGGTATTTGTCATAATTTTTCAATTTTTAATCCACACTATAAGCACTCATAATGAAAACCATCTATTTTCGTAAATAATTGTCAAATTTCCCGGAAACCACTTTTCGTCCTTCGAACGGTTACTTTTTCGGTTTAAATCATTTGCTTCATTTGAAATTTCAATAAAACCCTCGACGCGAAATTTTATAGTTCTACCGCAATGGAAATAAAAGGATCTAAATGGGCTAAAACGGGATATAACGGGATAAATCACAAGTTATTTCATCCTTGAGAATTACGATTATATTGTTGGTTTTATGTGTGATTCAACTCAACTTCCGGCTTTTGGACTCTCACATAGCTCACTTAGCTTTTGGGTAAACGAAAGAACGTATCGAATGAATGAACGAATGACCCGATGACATTACGATCGAGCCGTAAAGTTTAAACAATGATTGAATGCCCTCTTGGCTGTTCTATAACGGAAACGGATCTGGAAAGGTGTAGGAAGGATAATTATCGACCTTTTCAACGTGTACAAAGTTTGTTTGTTTGGATTCAGAATGGTGAAACAAACAAATGCTTTTTGGTTCGTGATTTATATCGATTTTTACTCAATGTTATCATTCCTATATTTTCTGTTCTCATTCAAAGGTAAATAATGCTATCAAATTGGATTTTGGATATATTATAGATTATTAAATTCTCTTTCATTTGCTTGTTTCTTTTTGCGAAAATTATGTATAGAAATGCAAATTTGAAGGCTTTGAAACTCAAGGATAATTCTATCTCGTATTTCTCAAAGTGTTTTATCTATTTTCTGGAATTTAACCCTATTTTAAAGCTAAATAAATTCCTATCCAATTAATCTGAAAATACTTCTGCTTATATTATTGTAAGTTAAATTATCTTTTAAATAATCTATGGCTTCTTTTCCTATTATTTAAAATACGGAAGTTACAAGCGTTTAAATGTGGTGAATAGCTTCATAGAAAATTACCACTTTTCAAATATTACTATTCGAGTATTTGCAAATATTTTCGAGAAAAAATTGTAAATCATCCTGTACATTACTTTTGTGAATGCATAATTAAACGATCTTTTGAAAAATATGTAAAAATATAAAATATCTCAACGATTTTAGGAGATATTTCAGCCCAAAGTGAAGAGTTTAAAATGTATAAATTCAGAATAATTTGTAACTCAAAGCTGAAATCGTTTTCCACATAAAAATATTCACACCTCCCGAATGCGACAACTTTATGAAGCACTCATTCTTCCTTCGTCCTGCATTCCACTCCCGGTTGCCTTGAGTTCGCTTCCCGGAAGGACCCATAAAAGACGAAGGAAATCGCGGAAACAAATAAATAAATGACCGAAATCCATTCGCGATGCGGCATACGCAATTCGGCAATGTCGAACGATTTATTTATCTTTAAAGAACGAATCTGAAAAGTTTGGTAATAAGATAGGTAATACATACTTGAGGGGGAAATACGTCAGCAGGAGCAGCAGGAGGAGCCGCTCTTCTTCCAGCGCAAGAAAGGATAACGCGTTGGAATGTTCCCGACGCGAAAAGCAGGAACGCTCACATGGAAATTGAAGCAATTTAGCCTTGTGTCATCCATCTGCGATTTGGCAATAAAGAACCGAATCTGAAACGCTGTCGAGGCGGGAAAGACGTTTTTTATGCGTTCGAATTGCGTTCTTCCTGTTCGAGTTTAAAAATAAATAAATACGGTTATAACTAGGCTATTATCGTGCATGGATGCGGATGGATGGATGACAATTTACCATATCCTGGCAAGGATAATAAAAACGGTTTAGTACTCTTTAATCGTTCTAACGTGTGTTTTTGTGTGCAAAATTCATGTTGTGTTATCTTTATTGATATCACATTTTTATTCAATGCTTTTTTATTCAACTATATGTAAATGTAAAATTTTCATGACAATAATTTATGAATAGTTTTTTAACCTAATATTTGCTGATATTTGACTTTATTCTCTTTAGAATTATTGTCCTTTAATAATTATAAACAAATTGAAAATTTAAATTCAAACCCACCCCTTTAAATTTTTGGTACTTAATGTAATAGGGATAAATTACACATTAAGTTGGACATGATGCATCTGTATCCTCCTTTGAGACCATATCCTGCATCAATCAAATTACACTAAGCGCCCTCTATACCAGATCTAAACTTGAGCCCATTCCCTACCTTGACTATAAAGTGCATAATAAATTAAACAGTTTATGAAATCGTCGCATCCGCACATCAAGTCATAGCTCGCATCTCATTCGTGAATGCATCCTCCAGGATGCACTCAAACTCCCGAAGAGACCCGCAGGATAGTCCTCGCCATATGCTCCCGCACTAATACTAAACTTGCACCGTTCCCATTCGTTTCCGGTGCGATTCAACTTAAAGTGAGTGAGTAGTGCGCATTTCCATCATCAAGTGGATCGCATCCCTCATCCGAGAAGAGGCAAGTTTTCAATTATTTCGATTGCACCAATGCACGATGGCATGATGTCCTGTAACGTCCTGGACCGGCAAGAGGTCTTAACGCGGGGCATTAAGGTTATTACGCCAATGCAAACTCAATTAAGTTAATTAATTACTCGGGCAAACTTGATGGTGTTGCAGGCGAAGGGATTTGACCCTTGTGTGTTTCTTCGCGTCCACTCGTCTTCTTTGTTTTGTTTTCCAGGACGAGGATGCGATCGCATCGATGCACCTTGTGCACATTTGTAGTGCCATTAAATGTTTATTTGCACGCTGTTTCAGCGAGCGTTCTGCGTAGGTGCATTCAGTGCTTTTGTTTGTTTATACCGAATCGGGATTCGCTCGGGCGAGAGTTCGAGGGATGTTTATTTCGTGTTTCCGGTTTATCTGTGTGTTATTTCTCTAAGTGGGAAGTTGTGTATTGGAGATATTTATTCGGTGCGGATTGTTGTTAATTCGTTTGGTTAGTGCCTTTCGTTGTTTATTTTATGTCAAATTGTTAAATTAATTATGATTATAAAGTTTTTCCTTTATGGCAAATTAATAATTGCTCATTACCAACCAATGAAATTTAGTGCACTTTACTGAAATATTTATTATATTTTTTTGATCCTGTGATCAAACAGTTAATGAGCAAACTTTCCATAGTAAAAATATTCAATTTTCATAATACCCCTAAAAATTTAGCTAAAAAAATACCGCTAAAAAAGAATTTCGTTATCGCTGAAACGACTGAAACGATCTGAAAAATTGAAAGGGCCTTTTGTTCAGCTACATATACGTATGTCATGCCAAAAAGACAATCGGAAATAAGATCAATAATACGTTGAAAATTCCATAAAGAAAGAAAACCATTAAAATAAGAAATTTCCCTATATCTGAAGTTACTGAAACGATCTGAAAAATTCAAATTACCTTTTATTCAGTGACATATATGTATGTAATGCCAAAAAGATAATCTTAAATAACATCAATAATTCGCTGAAAATTCCATAAAAAAAGGATAACATTAAAAAAGGATTTCGCTAGCCCTGAAATTACTGAAACGATCTGAAAAATTCAAACGACCTTTTGTTCAGTTACATTTATGTTTGTAATGCCAAAAAGAAAATCAGAAATTAGATCAATAATTCACTGAAAATTCCATAAAAAAGAGAAACCAATAAAAAAAGGATTTCGCTATCTCTGAAATTACTGAAACGATCTGAAAAATTCAAACGACTTTTTGTTCAGTTACATTTATGTTTGTAATGCCAAAAAGAAAATCTGAAATTAGATCAATAATTCGCTGAAAATTCCATAAAAAAGATATACCATTAAAAAAGGATTTCGCTATCTCTGAAATTACTGAAACGATCTGAAAAATTCAAACGACCTTTTGTTCAGTTACATATATGAATGTAATGCCAAAAAGAAAATCTGAAATTAAATCAATAATTCACTGTAAATTCCATAAAAAAGAAATACCATTAAAAAAAGGATTTTGCTATCTCTGAAATTACTGAAACGATCTGAAAAATTCAAAGGGCCTTTTGTACAGCTATATATACTTATGTAATGCCAAAAAGAAAATCTGAAATTAGATCAATAATTCGCTGAAAATTCCATAAAAAAGAAATACCATTAAAAAAGGATTTTGCTATCTCTGAAATTACTGAAACGATCTGAAAAATTCAAAGGGCCTTTTGTACAGCTATATATACTTATGTAATGCCAAAAAGAAAATCTGAAAT
>JARJDZ010002835.1:0-18794 GCA_030264555.1 Aleochara sp. GC000083 | reverse complement strand
TTAATAGCACATGATTTATAAATATATAAAAAAATAAATTTCTTCAGAAATTCTGAAATTCAAATAAAATGTAACTAATGGCACATAATTAGCAAAAAAGGGAA
Organism: Aleochara sp. GC000083; assembly: GCA_030264555.1. NCBI lineage: Eukaryota > Metazoa > Arthropoda > Insecta > Coleoptera > Staphylinidae > Aleochara > Aleochara sp. GC000083. Next base: position 18,690 of record JARJDZ010002835.1, on the reverse strand, counting down.
CAAAGGAGTAATGATGATATTATAAACATATGTTATGATTGCATTGTATAATGATTTAGAAAATTTTGGAGTTGTGTATATAAATTTCTATAAATCGATAATAATTCGAACGTTTTCATTGGATTAATTTGGCAAACGATCGTTGGCAGATTCCCTAGCTGCCCTTTTGCGGACCGTTAGTTCCGGTGGACAATCACTAATAGCTGCACTGTCCACGTGCATCCGAAACACCTATCATCTATCTATCCGCATCCACTTACGAAGTGCAGTAGTTGCGGTTCGAGGAGCCGAGGATTTGCATGTGCGAATGCGGAACAATGCGAGTCTGCATCGAGCGGCCGACCGCACATTATTATCGCGGATTAATCGGAATTGTTTTGCTTGCGCCATTCGGAATTTTGCCATAATTAATGGACATGCAGCAATTTTCCAACGTCTGCCTGCACTTGGCGGCTTCGCATTCAACCGCCATTGTATGTGTATAATTCCTATCGGGCATAATTCGCAAATATCCATTAAATAATAACGAAACGAAAAAAATGGTGATAATCAAAAAATATAGTCCAATATGTTATTCCTCATGCACGAAACATTGCGATTTGATGTCCGATTCATTGGTTGTTACGTGTTTCAGCACGTAATAACAAATTTCAAGGTTATGGACGTGGTTGGATGAAATAGTCGCGTTTGGTAATTACATGGTAATCATGTAATTGCGAATGATTTTATGAAGCGATAAGCTGATTTTTGGTGACTCTTCAAATTAACTTGTTTTGGGTTATGTAATTTTTGGTCTTTGTAGGTTGATGATACAAAAAATTAATTCGATTTTAATTTGATTTAAAGTTGGATGCAAATTAAAATCAGAGGAAGTGGTAGCAAATATAATTATCATCAAAATAAATCATTAAATACAAGAAATTAAATATAAAATTAATCATATTTGATCGTTGTTTTTTCTGGGTATGGATGTGTAGTTTCCTGAAATTTACTTTAAAAATTAATTTTTGAACCTGGAATTATCCTCATCTTGGATCTTGTCATATAACTATCACTCTAGAAAATTTCTTATAAATAATCTTGATATCTAACGCAGGAAAGATGCAAATATTTTTCAATTCAATAGATTCTTCAACTAAATTTACTTAATAAGGATCACAAGTGTTTTTTGATTGATGGTTGTTTTAGGCAAGAAAAAGTATAACAAATAATTTAAAATTTTGCATCAAGATTTTGAAATTTTGCCATTTTACTTCTCTGACTATAGAAATGTATTTGAATTTGCAATGTTTTTTATGTCCTTCAGATCCCGATTATTTTCAGAACTAATTCTTCCTTTTGTTTTTTTTTTCTATTCGAACCATTCACATCAGCTGAAATTGAATATCTAAGGAATTAAATTAAACTAGTGAATCAAGGAATTAATTGATAAATGTTGATAAATTTTTAAATACTCTCTCCAGTGAGAATAATAATTAAAGTCAATCTGAATTAGCAAACCCAATCTAGAATTTGTTTAAGGTGTGGAATAATATTTTACTATCCTTAAATCTATGTCTGCATGAAACAAAAATATGAATATAAACTTGAAAGAAATAAAAATTATCAAGTTTTATACACCAATTTCTAAATCTTAGAAAATGTCCTATAACTGTGCTTATAAATGTTATTTCAAATAAAAAAGTAAATTTTGCTTTGTTCTGCAAAAATACAAACTATCATGACTCAGAATCTGTAAATTATATATCTCAAACCTAAGAATAAAAACTAATTCTCAATAAAATAGTATTACAAAACATATTTGTACGTTAGATCTTTTTTTTTTAATTGTAGAAGTTTTGTTGTATTTTTACTTTTATCCATCATCATTAAATTAATAGTTCATCGTTATATGAAATTTCATAAGAATTACAAAAGCTACATAAGTTTTGATATATGTTAAGATGTCATAATATACAGTTTCAATTATTTGTTATTTAGTAAATTTATAAAAATTTGTCATTTAATGAAAAATTATAAGGACTAAAGTTTAGCTTTGATTAAAAAGTATCAATTTTTCTAAAAAGTATATTTTTATCATTTACTGTCGAAAATATGTAATTTTTTTAATTTTAATAATATATTTTTAATGATTAAGCTATCAAATTTTGTGGACTAATTTGGATTTTAAAAACCTCGTATTGTCTAATAATATTTTCAAATGTAATTTCAATTTATTTTTAGTGTAATTTCAAACAAAAACGAAACAAACAAGAAGCAAAATATTAACTATGAACAACTTGCAACTTGTTTATAAGTGAATGTATAAATAAAAAGACAAATTAATTACATGAACTTGCAAAAAACGATTATACACTGCATATTACTTGGAATTTGTAAATTATGTACCATTCCTCGAAACAATAACAAATACCCAATAAATAATATTGTATAATTAAAGTTATTCATTATAAGATAGAATTATATTGTATTATTTTTTTTAAAGTGGAAGAAAAAAATTGCAAAAAAGTTCTAGGCCATGACCTGGTCAATTATAAATTATTTTTACTTTTCTTAACGAGAAAATCTCTATATAATATCAAAAATAGATAATCTTTCATAAATTTTCGAATGTCATAAAGCAGTTTTAAATAATTTGCAATTTAGAAATTAATCATTATTCCAAAAATTATACTAAAGTTTATTTTGGACTTTTAATATGAATTCAATATTTTTGGGCATAATCAAAATGTATACTTTTTATCTTAGGTAATAAATATATGAAAAACTGTGAATTTAACAAAAATTATCACATTTTGTGAACTAATTTAACCATCTCATTTTGGAATTCATTTCTTGTATCTAACAATATTTCAAAGCTATATATACAAATGTAATTTATAACGAAAATAAAAACAACAAATGAAAAATATGTCTTACTTAAAAGTGAATTTTTTCACAAAGAAAACAATTAATTATATGAACTTGCAAAAAATGATTAAACATTTGTTATTACTTGGAATTTGCAAATTATCTACCATACCTCAAAACAGAAACAAATTCCCAATACAAAGTATCGTGTTATATAACATTTTTATAAATTAGGAGAAAAACTCGCAACCTGACCATTTGTTTAATTGCAAAATGAACCATACAACTGAAGCGCACCTAAGTAATTATTACTCAGGCATCGACTGGTACGACCGAGTACGAATCCTACCATTTCCATAGCATTGAAATTGTTGCCAATTTCGTGGTATACCGTGTAATTGTAACTAAATATTGTGTTATTGCTATGCGAGCGCTGCACGATGCTGAGAGCTGTATGCTCAACGTACGAAATTAATAATAATGCCAAACTGTAAACAAACTCCACGTAAACAATGTTTCGCATAACAATACACATACACACCCACACACATTCACATATATACATATATGAGAACTATTAAACCCACACTGGCATAAATTGAAATTGGCATATTTTATGGGCACATTAATTAATTCATCAACGTCTTGCCAGCTTGTTGATAATTTAGTGGGCACTTTTCACTCGGTGATATTGTTGTGCATTCAAATTTGTATTCGACCATTAATTAAACAACTATTAATCAATGGGATGAGCTGGCTATCTGGGAAATGTTCGAGGTTTGAAGGTGCAAAAAAGTGCGATCATATGATTAATGGTTTTGTGATGTATCATTCACTATCACAGGTGAAGTTTAGTTTGCGGATGTGTATATTTCAAGTTTGGGATGCATGCAGAAAAAATAATGTGGAAATTCAGGAAGCAAAAGTGGTTAAATTATTTGTTTGATTAATGTTTTATTTGACTGACCATGAGACTAAAAAATCAAATTTATTAATTATGATTTCATATCATTATATTATATATTATGAAAAAAACTGAATTTTCATTAAGATTACCAAAAAGTATACCAAACAAGTCGTTATTTGCTTTTTTTAAGTCTTAAATGATGCCTAAAAAAAAAAAACTTGAAAAAGTTTGTGCAACTGCTATTTTTTGACAAATAGAAGAATAAATGTAGAAATTCCGAAAGCAGAAGTGGTTAAATTATTTGTTTGATTAATGTTTTATTTGATTGACGATAAAACTGAAAAGAAATCAAATTTATTGATTATGATTTCATAACATCATATTGTATATTATGGAAAAAACTGTATTTTTATTAAGATTAACAAAAAATATACTCAAAAAATAGTCGTTATTTGCTTTTGTTTTTAAGTTCTCACTGCTGCATTTAAAAAAAATCTGATAAAGTTTGTGTAAATGTTATTTTTTGATAAATAGAAAAATGTTTTCATGTTTTTGTTTAATAACCTAATTATTTTTTACCAACAAATCTGTAGATGCTATTATATTTCAAAATGAAATTCATTTTAAAAGGTTTTTGATATGTAACGTGATTTATAAACTATCCCAACTATAAATATCAACATTTTTCAGGATAAAGTTCCATATTTTGATTGACAATTTGAACTCATTTTGAATTGTTGATTTATTATTTCTTTTTTGAAATTTATTTATTAATTTTTCATATTGACAAAGCTGTATTTATATTGTAGGGCAATCAAATGAAAACTCAAAAATCAATAGGTATTTATTTCTTAGTGGAAAATACATTTAAAAAATCTGTTAAATTTTGTGATACAAACTTTTAATTCTATTTTTTGACAAAAAAAAAATTGACTTCATATTTTCAAATTCTTTGTTCAAGAAACAAATAATTTTTACAAGTAAAACTTAAATTGTTTTTGAAAAACAAAATGAAAATGATTATTAAATATTTTTGATGTATTTGTAAATATCAGTCTTTAAAACTCAAAACTTTTCAGGATAACGAATATATTTTGATTAGCAGTTTTTATAATTTTTTTTTAAATAATTAAACAAATCAAATTTACTTCGTTTGAATAATGAATAGTCTTCTAAAATAGTCGTAAAATAATCAATTTTTGCAGTTATCATTTATCTTTTCAAAAAATTCATTAATGTGACTTTGTGCAAAACCATTTTTGCGTTACTACAACATTTTTTACAATAGATTTAGTTGCAATTATACAAATGCATTTTTAACAGTTATCAGTTAATTAAAAGTGTTATCAGCTCGAATTGTTGAATTCAATCCGAATTAATCATGATATCACTTGACAATTTGCTTCCTATCGAATCATAGATAATAATTGTTTAAACATCATATGATATTTTATTAGCAAATTATCGATAGTGTTTCATATGCAAATGCATTCACCTTCTGACTAAGGTGAAAAGAATGTATGTAATCAGAGATATTGTTTAAAACAATGCTTGATTATATGGATAATTAATTTGCCTGGTACTTGCTTGTACGATATTATCTTCAGTATATTTCCTTTCAATAATTTAACTATTAGAATTTGATGTACATTTTGAAAATTGCGGATTACAATTTAAATTACTTCCTTCAAAAAAAAAGTTGCATTTTATGAATTGAAGTTAAGAAATTAAGGGTAAGATTATGGCTGAAACAAAATATTTATATATTTTATAATTCTCATTAAGTTAGTTGAATTAAATAAATATTAAACATAAAATCAAGATTGAAATGACGTTAAGTAAATATTTTTTCTAGGAAATCACGTTTTCTTTTGTTCCATACAACTAGAAATATGATAAGTGATTGTTTTGAAATTCAAATAAATGAGTAATAACTTTATGACTATTTTTAGTTTTATCATTGGTTTATAAAACACAGGAAATTTACACGCAATTTACGTCATTTCACAAAAGGTGTGAATTGTTGTTCTACTTGTAACAATTATTGTAAGCAGAATTGTTGATTTAGTTTGTAAAAGTTATGTTTATAGTTTTCAAAAAGGAATTTCTGCATAAATCTAAGATAAACACACACAGACCTTAAACTTTTTTTTGAATTTTTCTTCACTATAAATTTTCTGGTATTATTTTTGAAACTATCATTAAATGTAAGAAATGAAAACTGTAATTCAGAGTTGAAATTGAGAAAGTATCAAATGAATTTAAAATCAGTGAATTATTACAACAAAAACGTTAATTTTAGTTGGCATAAAAGTTAATTCAGAACATGAAATGTAAAATTGTTATTTGAGTTTCAGAAAATATAATTAATTCAGAATTCATAATAGAATAAATTGATTTCAATACAAATTTTAAAATAAGTGATAATTACTGCTGCATTATAACTTATGTATGTAAAAATTGAATAATTATTTTAAAAAATGTAGCATTATATTTAGCAAATTAGAATGACAATTAATGCAAACCAAATTACACAAAACAAAACAGAATATTGGTAAATATGTAGATAGATAAATTTTTGCAAGAATAATGTAATTATTTTAGTCTAAAATATAACTTTCACTTTTATCAGATATCAAAATTTGGTAACACGTTTTCTTATTTAACAATTCTTAAATATTTGAAACCCTAGAACATTTCTAAAATAATATTTATTTCTAGATAGTATTGAATATTTAGTTTTGAGTAAAACTAGTTCTTTCAATTTTCATTTAATATGTTTTAATAGAATATGAATTGAAACTAGAATAACGAAAACTAAATATTTGAAGCAAATATGGAAATATGCAAACCACTTTCCGTTATTAATTAATACTTCGGAATTTTCCATTCAAGTAATCCTTCCTATCGAACTTATCCCGGTATCCCAGGTATAGAAATGTATATTACGACTATAATTCAGGCAAAATGAGAATTTCTGATTAAGAGTATTAGAGACGGTCGTAATCCAATCCCCGTTTCAATTCAAGATTAAATTAAATTGGACGGAGGAACGAACCACCGTAAAATATCCGAGTCGAAACTGAACCAACTAAATGAGATGAAATGAAAATTTATATCCATTTATATCCCTAATTTCATAACAATCTCTAATTTTCTAATATATCAATAATTTCAAAATTATTATCGGATTCGAAAATTATATTTAAGTGAGTTGCAAAATTTAATTCATATTTATTATATGTAATTCAGTTTGCAAAAATTGTAATTCAGATTAGGAAAATATAATTGAGAAATGATAAGTTTAATATTAGAAACAGCTAAATGTATTTCAGATTAATCAAACGTGATTGAGAATATATCAAATGAAATTCAGAAGAGTTCATCAATACATTTCATCAATCGGAATTACATTTGTAGTATTAATTAAAAGTGACATTTTCTAATTGCAGTTCACAGGCTTGAAATTTGTTTGATACTTTCTCAATTTAATTTAAAAAATTGAATTAAATTTCGAATTGAAGTTTTCGAATTACAACTCGAAAAAGTCCAGAACATAAAATTATATCTTAAATTAATAAAAATTGTTGGTTAATTATAGTTCGATATTAAACATTACTTTTTTTTTTACTTTTGTAATACTTCCGAATTCTATTATCGTTGGATAATAGAATACAAATTCGCATTTTATGCAATCTTCGAGTTTCACGGAAAGGAAGTTGCAATATAAATTCTCGTCATCAGATTGTACGACGAAACGACGAGTCATTTATGTAATAAGTTCCTCATTTATTCTTGCAATTATCCAATGCCATTAACCTCATGTCACGATTTTATAATTCCTTGGATTTTCAATCTCTGCAGCCATTTTCGTTAAACGGTAGATTATCCGGTGCGGAAATTAGTAATCCGCATTATGAGATTTTGTCTAACGAGTAAGTTGAATTGAAGTTCTCAATAATTGAATTGATTTTACCATACTGAGTGTTAGACGAAATTGTTTACGATTCATTTATTCCATCATTCATCCTAATTTAATTGGTATTCTGAAGAGGATGGGAATCGTATAATAATCATGGAATTAGGTTGTTGTTTCGGGATCATTAATGGACTTTTCTGGTTAATTTCCAATGTAATCATTCACTGATCTGGAACTAATTAAATTCATAAACTGGGAGATGGAAAATACTATTATACGCAAATTAATATACTATTTCTATGTAGCACAAAAATTTTGTTAATAATTTAATTAAATTAACTTTCATCTTTATTTCTTAACTTCTCTTAAATCCAAAAAATATTTCGCGAATGATTCAGAATGAATATAAACATTTTCTCAAAACTTTATTTCACTTTTTTTAACTTAATTTTTCATTTATATGGAAATCAGCAATAACTTTCTTGTAAAACCACACAGACATAAAAATATCCTTAAGATATCTTAAGGAAGAGATTATTGAAATTAGCCATTACATAATCAAAAGACTGCTGAAAGTGCTTCGCTTTTAATGCCTCATTCAACTGCCTGCTTTTATGCGAAATTCAGCATTGTGTAAGCTCTAAAATTGCTCGCTTATTGTTTGGCTACTGGATGACACTTACGATGAAGTATGAAGGATAATTCTTGCACCACAATTTCACGAGGCATTTTCGTCTGATATGAGTGCCATTTAAGTGTCATATCATCATGATGAAAATGTTTTCAAGCTTTATATCATATTTACATACTGAATCCTAAAGAACCTCATATGCAAAACTTGCAGAAACTCTATTTCAGTTATTTTTGCGCATTCAGCTGAAGGATTCAACATAATTAAACTTAATTATTGGTAATTTATTAGATGGTATTAAAATTCCAAAAAATATTTTACTAAACTCTCTTTCTATATTACAAAATGAAAAGTAGCAAATAACTCATAATTCAAAAACCAATTTGTAATGAATTCAATGCTCCTCAAAAAACAACAAATCTTTCCAAATTTTTTTTATCAACTTCTTAGAAATTATTTGCAATTCCAATAAATTTTTCGTTGAAATTTTAAATAAATGTTGATTGGATAATTAACGATGACATTTTGACGTTTTGTCATGGTAAAAAACAACAAATAAAAGTAGAGATAGATATATAATGTGAATGATGATGGAAATTTTGGAAGATCCAAGAAATGGGTTAGTAAACAAACCGCAGCCCTAGTAATGAATGTGCTCGTATTTATTTTATGGGTATGATGTAACCTCAAACTCGTTGGAAGAGATGCTGTTTGATGTTTGTTGCTCATACCTGACCACAGGTATGAAAATCACCTGAGCGTATAGAACCCACGTTTGATATCTCCTCGAAGTTGGTTTGTTTTAGGTCTGGTCTATATGTGTACGTTTTTCCTCCAGGTATGACTAGTCAGAGATGTTTTAAGTCAATAATGAAGAGGAATTGTTTAATAATATAACGTAGACTAGACGTCATGATTTGAAGGACTTTTTTTAGTTTCGATAGGAAATTTTGTTGAAAGCAGATGAATTTCATAAGAAACCGTATTTAGCGAAAAGTGTCATATTGTCAAAAATGAGAAAAAAAACCTGGAAATTGATGAATTTAATTTAGGAATTTTTAGATGAATTTCACGTTATCAAATTTAACTAAAACAACAAAAGAGATAAATTAATGAATATTTTTAATAGGGATGTTGCAGAAAAATAACAATAACATAACTACTCACAAACTTGAATTTTTCTTCCAGTCCTGTTAAGAGTTGTAATGAAGCACTCGAAAATATAACTGTCAAATCTAAAATAGGAAGTTTGGTCATTAGAGTTATATAAAAAATTCTTCGGGAATAAAAAAAGAATAGTTAAAATTTAGGAAATCAGAAATTACAGATGAATTTCAATATTTCAGGTCTATAAATTTGTTTATTAAATTTTTCCAAAAATAACAACAAGATAAATTAATGAGTATCTTTATAGGGATTTCTTAAGAAATGATTTTGATCGCTAGATCCTTCAAAGTATAACCACAATTATGAGGTTCCTGGATTAAAAAAAATTGATAAGTAATTCCCTATAACTAGAATTTCATTTAAGAGCCTGGATAGAAATTGTTGTTGAAACCAGACTAATTTGACAAAGAGGACAAAACACGAAAATGGGAGTAGATGATAAAAAAATTCTAGTGAAATACGAAAACAAAAAAACACTTAAAATTTAGAAATTCAGAGCTGATTTCCAATATTTTAGGCTTTTAAATCTGTTTTGTTGACAATTTGTCAATTAAAATCCCTAAATTAAGTAAATTAATGGATATTTTTCTATGAATCATTTATTAGGATAATTCGGATGGTTTGACCAATAAAAATATAATAATTTTGTGATTTCTAGATTGAATAACAGTAATGCATAATTTCTTACAAATTAAAATTTCTTTTTCTTCCTGTCCTGATAAGAAAAATTGTTGAGACCAGAAGAATTTCATTTGAAACACTTTTAATGAATAGAAGAAAGTATTCGAAAATGAGATCCCAAAATAGAACGTTTATTTATATTAGAGTTGATAATTATAGTTGATTTTTTTCTGGGAATACGTAAAAGAAAGTTCAATTTTGAGATTTGAGAATTACAAGTGCTCTCACGAATTTTATAAAACACCTTCGATCAAGAGGACAAATCATTTGAAAATGGGGATATCCTGTTTTAAACAAGACGTTTAGGGATTAAGGATCAGGGATCATAAAAATTTCGTTTCATAAGAAATCGTTTTATCAAAAAGTGTCAGAATTTACAAATATGTTAAAAAATGAGAAAATAAACCTGGAAATGGATGAAAGGATGAATTTAATTTAGGAATTTTTAGATGAATTTCATGTTATCAAATCCTTAACTGAAACACCAAAAGAGATAAATTAATGAATATTTTTTATATGCATGTTGCAGAAAAATAGCAATAACATAACCACTCACAAACTTGAATTTTCGATATTTCTAGTTTTTAATACACGTTTGTGGATAAGTTTTGTCCAAAAAAGAATCATAAAATTTCTATGGAAAAGCAACAATACATAAAAATTGACAACTTGAAATTCTTCTTCTTCCTGTCTTAAGGGGAGTTATTAAAATCCAACGAATTTTATGGATACATATTTGACAAAGAGGGCGAAACTCAGATTAAAGTTATAGATTGCCAAAATGGTAAAAAAATCTTCGGAAATTGAAAAAGGATACTTAAAATTTTGGGGTTTTGTTGGTAACTTTTATCCAAAAACAAATCTTTAAATAGGATTGATGAAAATAATTTTATGGATCTCATTATAGGATGATTCGAATCTACATAAAGATGACCAAAGGTGATACTTTGGAAAAATTTTATCGATATATCCTTAATTCTGAAATTGCTGGATTGACAAAATAGCAATACAACACTGAAATCTAGAATATTTCTTTCTTCCTACCTTCTAAGGTTTGACTCTGAAGACCTCTCATGGTTAACCCTTCAAGCCACCACCACCATCATCCCCAGATCCCTTCCAACCACCCAACCATATCCCATCTAACCAACAATCAGCAAAAACCTCGCCAAACCTTATGTGATACTGACGATGAGATTCGCGAGCCGGCCGCAGAAAACACCGGCACCAAACAACAACAATCAACAAACCTTGCGCGGTGGGTTCGCGTGTGGCGGTGGCACCAACGTCGCCATCGTCGTCGCCGTGGACGTCGACGGTTCTGTCGACGAGTCGTGCCAGTCGGTCGGTAGTGCGCGAGCGACCGCGGCGGCGAAGAGATCTCGCACAACACACACGCAACAATTCCGAACGGCGATCGAGAGTTTTCTCGCGGTTCCATTGTGCGCCCACCATCCGCGACTTCCGAGTGCTGGACAAACTTTCCCACCTGGAGTGTGGATTACATACGACCATGGGAAACCCATCGTGAGTGCTCATCTTCTGGATACAGTGTTCGCAAACTTCTTTTCGTTCCGTATTTCCGCATTTCCGCGTTGGTGGATCAACCCATTCCGCAAGCCCGGACGGTGGTGGTGATGATTGACTGACCATCCGGCCCATTTCAAGGTCAACGTTGAACAAGTGTCTTGCGTGGTGTCCCGTGTCGTCGCTGGCGGAGTGTGGTGAACATGGGGTGTTTGTGGGAAGGCCCCAATCTTCTGGGGTCGGTTACCACCTTGGTGATTATCTATTGGAGCAGCACGCTCATCGTCCACGGAGATGTTCGTGGATTACCAGGTAGGAGTCCAAAAATTCAAAATTTCATCCCATCTTGTTCTTCGTCATTCATCTTCATTGGTATCACTGGTTCTAAGGATCCTGGATGAAGATCCAAGTGCAAATTGTGTTGAAGATTGAAGAAGAGGAAGAAGCCAAGTTCCACGTGGCATGTTGGTGATGGTCGATGGTATGGTGGGTTCTTTGCCCCGCGAGTTGCGTTCGGCTGGTTCTTTCGGTCGGTCGTCGTCGGCGACGTCGTCGTCGGTGAAAAAAGAGTTCTTGCGGGTCGCGAGGAAGCGATCGTGAATGGTCTGTCGGTCTCTTCGCGCGGTGTGGATGAGGTATAAGGTATAATAAGCCGCATCGCGTTTCGTGGCGCTCTTCGTTTCGTTTCTAGCTGTTTGTTGGTCGCGTTCTCTAGGCGCATCAAGACTAGAAACCTGTTTTTCGTGACTTCGCGTGAAGACGTAACTTCGAACCGCGACATAGCCGATTACACCGGTTATTTATAAGGCATAAGGGATCGTTTACACTAGGAGGATTCTTTGATTTCATAAAATTCTGAATATTCATAATAGTTCAAATTTTTTCGATGGTGTAAACTTTAGGAACTAATTAAGATATTTTTTTAAGGTATTTCAGAAAATTTAACAAGGAAGTAATATATTTTTTAGAATTAATAGTTTGCAGTATTTCTTGAAGTAGTGAATGAATATTCAAATTAAATGATTTTTGATTTACAAGGTATCGTTTACACTAGGAAGATTCTTTGATTTCAAAAATTCTGAATATTCATAATAGTTCAAATTTTTTCGATGGTATAAACTTTAGGAGCTAATTAAGATCATTTTTAAGGTATTTCAAAAAATTCATCAACTGAATACAGAATTGGTTTTTGGGTATTTCAACAAATTATTTTTGAACTGATTAGGGATAATTTTTGATGTTATTTCAGAAAATTAAACAAGGAAGTAATATAGTTTTTGGAATTGATAGTTTGCAGTATTTATTGAAGTAGTGATGAATATTCAAATTAAATGATTTTTGAATAACAAGGGATCGTTTACACCAGGAAGATTCTTTGATTTCATAGAATTCTGAATATGTAGCTTAATATTTTTGTTGGTGTAAACATTACAAACTAATTAAGATATTTTTTCTAAAATATTCTAAAAAATTCATCAAGTAAATAATATATAAGTTTTTGGGTATTTCAACAAATTATATTTAAACAGATTAGAGCAAATTTTTGATGACAGTTCAGAAAATTAAACAAGGTAGAAATATAGTTTTTGAAATTGATAGTTTGTAGGTATTTCTTGAAGTAGTGATGATTATGTCAAATACAATGATTTTTCCTTGACAACGGGTCGTTTACACCAGGAAAGATCTATGATTTTATAAATGTGTTTTCGTTTGTCAGGGTCTAAATTCTGAATATCTACTTCAAGCTTCTTAACAAGGTAAACTAACTGGAACAATTTTTGTAATATATTCCAAAAATATTTAAATAACAAAACATATTAATAGAAAATTTTCGGGTTACTTAAAAAATGGATCAGGAATTGATAGTTTGGAGAAATCTTGATTTCCAATTTAATAATTGTTAATTAATTAATAAAGAATCGTTTATCTCGGGAAAATTCTTTGATTTTTGAGGGATTATATTTTTGAGTGTGAATTCTTCAAAGTTTCTTAATAGTGTATAAAAACTTGGAAACTTTTTCAAACGTATTTCAAAAAATGCAGAAAAAAAATCACATTAACATATAGTATTTTTGGTTTATTTAAACGAAATTCTAGAATGGATAGTTTGAAGGTATAGCCATTGTTAGAATAAGAGATTGTCTATAACAAGATTGTTCCATGATTTTTTAAGAAATTCATTATTGGATTTTATTATAAATATTCACTGCATCCTATCCTAGAGAGATACAAGAAACTGTCTTGTTCCTTCCGTACAAAATCATCCTCAATAAGTAAATTCTCGAACTTATTAATTTCCAACCAATCTGATGAACCATAAACATTTTGTTATTCAACCTTTTTTTTTTTTTTTTTGTACACCAATTATTATTTGCTTTTGTAAATTCATATATATGACAAACTGTTAATCTCCAAATTGTATACTCATATTTAGGGCAGAAAGACAATTGTCGATAGCCCTCTGGGAGTTCCCAGAAAATATAACATTATTATTATTATTATTCACTGCAATTTTCTATATATAAATTAACTCGAGTAAAATAAATTTATAAATTTTTGCAAATTATTGAAATGTTTGTTGTTTTAGTGAGAATAAAAATGTAGAATTTAGAATTCTTCAGATCTAATTTTAAAATTCTGCAGAAAATACAACGAAGTAAAAAATTATAAATTATTTTTGGGTTACAACCAATTAATTCTGGAATATTTACATTGATTATGATTTACATAATGATCTACATGTTTGAATTCAAAATATAGATATTATTAAAGATATTTTACTTTAAGCTTCTTTGAACAAACTGACTGAATAAATGTGATGTTTTAGATGGCTCAAATCGAAAATTGTTATTTTATTAATTAGAGATCTTTTCTATAGAAAAGAAATTCTTTGATTTGACTTTAGACATCTACAAATTTAAATTTATCTTGTATTTTAATTGCTGTCGATTCAAGTTTACAATTTAACAATCTGCTATTTCTAGAAAATTAAATAATGAAATTAAGTCTTGGTGTTTGGTACTTCATGAAACAAAATTGTTAAATTTTTCACAAATTAGTTGTTTTACACAGTTTTCAAATAAATCAAATAATTTATTATTTTACAATATTGTCTAATCTAAACTAGTCATTTAATGTCTCATTACTAATATTTATATTGTATTATTATTTAATTAACCAATTGTTGAACGTCAACAATGCAATATATTTTTATCGGTTATCTTGTTATAACATTTTCTGGAATGTTTAGTTAGTTAGCTAGTTATAAGTAGTTTTAGTTATAACTTATAACTAAAATATCATGTAACCTGAATGTATCTTGTCCAAAATTCCGAAAAATCAAAAAAGAATTACAGTGTGTAAATTAACCAACTGGAATAATATCTACAAAATTATTCTAAACTTTAAATCAATATGCTATTTAAGCTTCTTGTATTTTAATATCTCTTCATATATTGAATTACCAACAATTCATTTATTTACAATTTAAAAGATGTATGGTTAACAAATCTTTGTTTGAAATTGAATTTATTTTTTGATACTTTAGTTTTGATCAAAAACTTTTATCTAATCTATCATGTCTCAGTGATAAATATTCATAACAGAGTGAAATATTTGTAAAGAAATAATTTACCTTATGATTCATATTGTTCATATTGTAAACTTCTCTCTATGGAAAAATAATCAGATGAAAATAAATTCTTGAAAGAATCATTCATTCTATTCTGTATTCAAATATTTGAATTAAAATTATCGGTGGTATTTTAGGTCTAAATTACTTGAAATACAATTTAATTTGAAAATTGAAATTTTGAAATTTGTAGTCTCAAGGTTATATTTTTGCTACTTATAATTAGGAATAAAAATTATATGAGATGGTGTAAACCGACCCATGGGAATATGTAAAAATTCAAATTTATTTCTGAATGAATGAGTTTCTCTAAATTTTAGACAAGTAACTTGATTAGGAATAACTTATAATGTTATAAAATTATGTATTTTAACATTTAACCTCACATCGTTTTCTACATTTTTGTTTTAATATTATTATGAGATTATTATCAAATATTTTACTAAAATAAACCCAAATCTAGCAACAGACCATATGAAAATGAATATCTATCCACATATTTGACTAAATTTTTGGGCAAATTTATGACAGGATTCCTCATTATAATAAATTAGCATCTAAAATCACTGTGAAAATTTTAATCATTCCATTAAATTTAATGGGGCCCAACTTTGACGCATGTTTCAAACGCATAAATTCTCCGTACGAAACCAGAGACCTCGGTGCAAATTCGTATACACCGAGTGTGTGTATGTTGCATTTCTGCGCCGTTTTGTTGCAATAATCGAGCGCGATATAAAAGCGCAACATACAAACGAACGCGAACGCCTCGAACGACGGAACGAAGAGAAGCGAAGAGAAGGCAAAACGAACGTACCGTTAGCTGAACTAAATTTCTACATTATAAAGTTGCACGTCGTAATTAGCCAACCCCCTCACTCTGCATATATTAAAAGGTTATTCGCCTCATTACCGTCCGCGAATGTCGGCGCGTCTTCCTACTTCTTCGACGATGGCGTCGATAATCGTCGATTGCGTCCGCCAACGTGTCTCGCATATTGTTATCGCATTTTTAATTATTCCAACAGGCGTTCATTGATCGTGATGGTGCTCTACTGGCCTCGTCCGAAAGTGCTTCATCAATTGCCGGCTAATTAATTAACACTGTTGATTTATTACGAGGTGTCGAAATTTTTGAGTGAATCAGTAGCTGCGGTGAAATTTGTTGAAAAAAGTTTCGGGTTATAATTATGATGTTTGATTAAATATTTTATAATTTTTTGTTTTTTTGTTTATTTTTTTTTATGTTGGAGATAATCATTGTTTAAAGTTGTTTCATAAATGTCAAAAATATTATGATAACTACGACTCACCTAGAATTTTGAAATTGACTTTCTGATTTTTTAAAAACGCTTTTACACAGTTTATCATTTATTTAATTTATTAGTTTTAGATTTTTTTAATACCTAAGTAAATCTTTTAGAAGCTAAATATTTGTTAAGTTTCATCATTAAAAAATTATAGTTTCTTTCACACATTTTCAAAAACTTTATAATTCTTTAATGGAAGTCCTGATTTCTGAATTTTGTTCATTTTTCTTTCCTGTTATTTATATACTTATCGTAGACTTAATGATTTTTCTTCACCTATTTATAGTTGCCGTAAAAAAGCTTCTATAAGATTGTACGAAAAAAAGATTTCTCAACTTTGATTTCAAAAATCAGTTATGGAATATTATTTTTTCATAGATTATCATTTCCATTATTGAAACTTGTTTGAATATTGTTCTAATAATAATAATAATATTTATTGACAAGATGCCAAAAGGCCATTGAAATATTGTTCTATAACTGCGTAAAGTTAACAAAATTACTTGGAATTGTAATATTTATTCTGCAATTTAGAAAAAAGAATTTTTTACTTCTAAACTTCACAAAAGTTTTTGAAGTTATAGTATTTATAATTGCAAATATTGAACTAAATTTTATGAATGATAATATTCGTAAATTTTTTGATGCTCAGCAATTTAAAATTAGTAACTTTTACAAACTTCAAATAGTTTGGCTGTAATTTTGATTATCAAACCACATTATTAAGTCCTAATTAGAGATATTTTTAAATATAATGCGAATTTTGCTTTAAGTTTAAATTGCTGAATAATTTCCATTTTTTTCTATATAAGAAGATATTTGCTGTTTTGATATAACTGTTCTCAAAATGTTGACTGAATAATTTCTTGATGGTGCTAAATTGCTGTGAAATTTTATTTTTTCAAGGATTATCAATTTTATTGTTTAACATACTTTGAATTTTATTCTATGTTTGCTAAAACTTAAAAAAACTATAAGAAATTGCAAAATTTATTGGATGATAAGCAACAAAGTTTTGCTTTTAAGCTTAACATAAATTTTTAGATTAGTTAAATTCTCAATTTCAAATTTTTAACAAAATTTTATTAATGAAAATATTTCCAGGATTTATCAATCGAAACGCAATAAATTTGATAATTTATTCTCTTATAATTTAATACCACACCAAAAAATTAAATTTCCATTTGAGATAATTGCAAATACATTGAAATAGGGTTTTTTTCTCATTTTAAATTTCGAAATTCTGTTCATATTTCTCTTCAAATGAAGTTTTTAGTTTGCAAAAAAATAGTCAAAATTGTCATTACTATAATCAAAATTGTATATGATTGAATATATTTTGCGATTCTGAAAATATTGATTCAATAATTTAAATTCTTTTGAAATTTCATCCATCATTCATGCTTTGATGTTTTTTATAATTGGGCAAACTTAACAAAACTATATGGAATTATTAAATATATTTTGCAATTAAAGAAAAAAGAGTTTGTGCTGCTAAACTTCAGATAAAGTTGTTAAACACTTAATTTTAAAAGTTTACCAAAATGTTATCAATAAAAATATTCCCAAATTGTTTGATTTAAAAGCAGTAAATTTTACATGAATTGAATACAAACTACACTTTTATAATTTTGTAATAATTTAACTGCAATTTTTTATTATGAAACTAAATCATTAAATCTGCTCCATTCGAGATAATTTAAAATACAACGAATTATGACTTTCTTTTTCATTTTAAAGTCTATAGATTCCGATTCGAAAAATTGCAATTTTTCTAATCAATATCACTATTATGATCAACATTTCAAATCAGAATTTTCCACTTTCGTTTTTCAATGTATACCTGAACTGCAAACATTTTCATTCCAAAAAGACAGTTTTATTTCTAACGAACTTCAAACATTTATTGTCCTAAAATCCTTGTAACACGAAATTTAAATTCCCGTTCATTTAATCAGAGACCTCTCTCTGTTGGAAATTCGGTATAAAAATAAGTTCCTTGATGGTAGAATAATAGAAGTCGTTGATGAACGCTCAAGACTTCGCTCCGCGTCGAACCGAACCAAG
>JARJDZ010002834.1:0-33854 GCA_030264555.1 Aleochara sp. GC000083 | reverse complement strand
GATTTTTTTAAATATTTTTCCGAGGTTCATCTTTTACTTATGTATCGACTGATAAACCTCCGAAGCAAAAATAAATTAATTTCATTTTGCCCAAAAATGGTAACCAAGCACCTTAATATCCGTTTGTTGATGTAATGCATCCCACGTACCTTTCGGATTTGGGTTGTTGAGCTCTTCGGGTGATGTTAGTGTGAGTTTTGGTGCGTTGGCGTCGAATATCCCATGTAATTTCCGGCACGTCTCGTTCGTTTAATAATAATGTTACATGGGGAGTCTGCTGCCTTCCGTATCCAGTCAAACATCCAGCAGAATATCACACACTTCCACCTTATTAGTATTCGGTGCCAAAATTCAATTTTGGCCTCATGTCATACCGGAAAATTGAGTGCAAATACTGAAAACACAAATAACAAGTTTGCATAGGTATGGTCAACACTTATCTAGAGATGGGGTGCTCTAGAACTACCTCAACACCCTTTGTAAGCCTCTGGTGTTAACAAAGGTCAAAATCTAAACTGAGTGGAAACTCTTGAAATTTACGTAACAACTCTGTATAGATATCCAGATTTTATATTTGGTATCCTTATAGCTGGGGCAAGCCCCATTCGGAAGTTATACAGTCCCAAATCTATAGAAATCAGCTGGGAGAGCTGCCTTCAAATGTGTCCTAGGTTCCTCTCGCTAAAAATCACCAAAAACGCTAGAAAAACATACAACAAGTTTGCATAGATAATGTTGCGATTTTTCAATAGTTGGATACCACCGGAATAGCCTAAACGCCATCAGAGACCCCTTGAGCTAGGCTAGGGTCAAAATCTAAAATGACTGGAAAGTCATGAAAATTACATTACAGGTAGATATCGCTTACCTGATGATAGATTCGGTATCCTTAATGCCGTGGAACTCCTCATACCGAAGTTGAAGACCAATTTCTCAGAAGTCAGCCGAGAGTAGCTATATTTGAATGATTCATTCGATATTATCCTTGGTTTTCCTTCTGAAAGTTCAGAAAAGCACTGGAAATACAAACAACAAGTTTGTGTAGATATTGTTAAGAGTTCTCAATAGCAGAATACCGCAGGAACAGCCTAAACGCCATCTAAGACCCCTAGAGCTAGACTAAGGTCAAAATCTAAAATGAGCGGAAAGTCATGAAAATTGCATAACAGGTAGAAATAGCTTTCCTGATGTTAGATTCGGTATCCTTAATGCCGTGGAACTCCTCATACCGAAGCTGCAGACCAATTTGTCAGTAGTTAGCCCAGAGTAGCTATATTTGAATGATTCCTTCGATATTATCCTTGGTTCTCCTTCTGAAAGTTCAGAAAAGCACTGGAAATACAAACAACAAGTTTGTGTAGAAATTTTTAAGAGTTCTCAATAGCAGAATACCGCAGGAACAGCCTAAACGCCATCTGAGACCCCTAGAGCTAGGCTAAGGTCAAANACTTGGTTCCCCATCTGAAAGTTCAGAAAAGCACTGGAAATACCAACAAGAAGTTTGTGTAGATATTGTTATGAGTTTTCAATAGTTGGATGTCGCAGGAACAGCCTGAACGCTATCGGAGGGCCCTTGAGCTAGGCTAAGGCCAAAATCTAAAATGAGTGGAATGTCATCAAAATTGCATAACAGGTAGAAATAGGTTACTTGATGTTAAATTCGGTATCCTTAAAATTCAAAACACTAAAAATACAAAAAGCAACTATAAAATGAAATCAGCATATGAATTTTCCACATTGGAGATCCAAGACCCAATCTGCTCTAGCAATTCTCGCTTGCCTACCAAGCAACCACATCAGAGACGGAGTCGTTTAGATCTTCGCCTCGCTTCTTCAATTTGTTGTCATTGATCTATGATCTGGTTAATATAACAGCATTTGTTTGTTTACACTGACGCCGTGCATGGCGCACAATTGGACGCTTATTCGTTCGACCATCAATCTCATTCCGAGGCTCTATGCGAGTACGTGGCGGTGCCTGCAGTGATGGATGCCACAGTCTGCGCCAGACGAGCAGCAATCATCGCCCGGTTTGTGCGCACAAACAAGCAAAAAGCACCAGTCGCTCATTGGGAATGCTCGAGCAATTCGGAAAGGGGAGCCCCATCTCGTTATAAGACTAACAAAGCTATCTATAACTATGAGCGCCTCTCGCATGATAGCACAGCGTTTGAATGTTGATATTTGGCGTCGAATGTGTGCTTGTTTACTCGTTATGGCGGCACGTCGAGCCGTATACGAATTCGATATTTTTCTCGCCGGAGGCCCCCTCGGCCCATCAAGCGCATCAGCCCGAAGACTTGGGCGTTGATGATATTTTTAGCATGTGTTCCACACTGCATGGTAATTCATTTGGCAACGTGCTCCCATGTGCCCACCTCCTCGAGCAGCACAAATATTTGAGCGTTTAAATATTCTCACGCTTTTGGAACGATTTTTTGAGGAATTTCGTGACTTTGGACTGAGCCCCCTGACTTACACAGCCAACAAGAACATGACTGATGTAATCCCGCAATTGCTGTAAATCATTTTTAATCTGATGCTACTCACGCACAGAAATTCAGTGGCAATCAATTTGGCGAAGTTGTTCAGAGTAACAGAGATTATCGTCATTTTTTTAGCCAGGGTACTGTTGAGAGTTATTGTTGATGGTGGTGGTGTTACCAGAAGGGTATTGTTTTTGTTTTGGTGCACGGATCGGAGTTGTTGAATCTTTTAGCTGCTCGCTCGCGCGCTTGACATATAGTAGTACAACGTACATAATCCGAATCATAAAATTAGTTTTTACGATCGTTTTATGATCGACTTGTCATGTCATTCAATGTGGACAGCGCGCATCGCTCCTCCGCGCCACCATTCATCTTTGCGACGCCGAGCGTGCAGATTGCGCGCATCTTCTTTGCCTTCCACACTTCTTCCACTTCTTCGCCAACTTTGCCTCGCCATCGCGAATCATTGTCTTCTTAATATTCATAATACGAATTGCAATAAATTACGATATCTCCATGATCATTAATATTTAATGGGCAATGTGTTAATGGTCCTGTTTAGATGATAACAGAGTTGTTCAATGTTTTTCTTCGGTTCTGATCTTCTCAGAGTGCTCAAGAACCTTCCACTGTCTTACCTTGTTCTTGGCCTTGATCTAGAATCTCAAGAGATTCATCAAAACAGACCTTAAAATTGGCCCATTCTGATAAACCCTTCAGAACATTACCTAACAGAAAGGTTTGGACTACCTAGACCACGGCCTAAGGCTTCTACCTACTGTTATCACCCTCTAGCTTAGGACCCTTCTTAAATAGACTCTCAATCTTCTATTGGTCATTATCTAGCCATGGACCATACGCATCAAAAACTGCTGTGGTCTTTTAACTAGGGAACCAGAGACTGGTAGAAACAAAAGAGCAAAAACGTCAACGCAAATAAAACCTAATGACTATCCACAGCAATTCGAAGCAAACAATTTTCTCGCTTTGCAGAAAAGCCCCCGCTGCAAGCCGCCAAACAGAGCAACAAAATGCAGACATTTTATTTAAATTTTAATTTAAAACCTTGTCTTGCGCCCGCGTCCCTTACTCCCATACCTCACCTCTTCCATGGCACGGGCCCTTTATACACTTTTGTCTCATTTACCGCCGGCCGTTGTCGCCCATTCCACATCCATCCAGCACCGAAGGAGTGAGAGTGCGCGCGCGCACTGCTTCCATAATGAAACCGATTCCGTCGCTTCGCCATCTCATTTCGGAACATGTATCTCACAACCCATGGGTCCTCTCAACTCCTTAGCGTGCCTTCTCCATCGTTGTCGCTCGTGTCGTGGCTGTTACAGCCGATGTAAATGCTCATCGGGCAACGGCGGGCACATCGCCCATATATTCTTGTTGTTCGGATTGTTGTTGCTGCTTGAGCCTCGGGCCCGGGTTGGTATTAACTCGGCCCGCGCGAAAGAACGGATCGGACGACGGTTGGAGAGGAGGCCCGGGCCGGCACCGGCTGAATGCAATCGTTGTAAATTAGCATTAGTGTCGACTAACTTGATGCTATTTGTGTGTCGGAATAAACCCACGGTGCCTTGTAACGCACACGACATTCGCGCGCACTTTTTATTTCCATGGAAAGGACACGGAATGAATTGCGGGGAACTGCGAGCTGACTTGGACTGGAATGATGTAAATATTCCAGTCTAAGTATGTTCACAGAACCAGCCTAGAAACTTTGTGGACTGAGATTGCACACTGGGAATTAGTTTCCAAGCTTGGAACGATGTGGTTCAGACCATTCGAGGTTGAAGACTGAGTGGACCAATGAGGGGACCTCGTTGATTGTCAGGGGACCCTCAAACTTTCTATTTTTTTATACCCATCGGTCAATGATGGACTGTAAATTTTGTGGTTGAATTTTGCAGACTTTCCATTTATTTGTAACCCAAGGCATGAAGGTTCTTAGAGCAAAAAATGGTCATCCAAAAACTACTACAAAAGTGACCAGACCGAATCAAACTTTTTTCAAGCTTAGGTTGTTGTGGGTTACTTGGGTAGAGGTTTGGGACTACCCGGAACATTGAGTTGACCTTCGTTGATTGAGTGGGCTCAGTCCAACTTTCCAATTTTGGACTACCCCTAAGAGACTCTTCAGCTCCTTGGAGCAAAACTTGTCCAAGAGGTCCCCAAACTTTTTTTCACTTGATATTCCAAGATTGCTCATCTTCTCTGCCTATCTATTCAATTTCTTTCTCCCAACATTGGAGACAATTTACTTCCCGAAAAAATATAGCTAGGAAACAGCAGCGCGCCCGAGAATGAAGCTTCAAGGAAAAAAAGCTCATTCTTCGCGTATTCCCCAAACGGGAAAACACTCTAAAATTGCTTCATGCATTTAAATGCTTTATTTGCGTTATGCACCTCGAACCTCGCGAACCGTCTTCGCGTTCAAGTCCCGACCACATCCAGGGCCGGAAAAAATCTCGCATAAATTTGCGTTTTGTTTGCGCATGGTTTCAACCAGCGGCGGCAACAAGACAACTTAGGAAGCGCCCCCGAGCAACCAACGAAAAAAAATTGGTGAATATTTTACGGTATTATGCTCCATGCGCCAGCTTCGGCAACACGCGAGCCATCTTCCTATAACTGTATTATGGGCGCGCACGCTGTCGTAAACCCTAAACGAACCCGACGTTTACAAACCGACCGACCCACACGCGTACGCATCAGCGCCGTCGATAACAAGCAAGAACAAGAGCAACCAACGCTGAAGCTTCGACACCGTACAACCCAACCAAGTGGGCCTCAAGTGGAAGCAGCAACAACAACAGAACGAGTTGGAGTAGAAAAAATTGGGTCAAGCAACTCTCTCTCTGATGGTCTTGGATGCAATACTTACTGTAGCTCGGGTCCTGAATGCCTTGAAGAAGTTGTAGATGTTGATGAAAGGAAGCCGATAATTTTTTGCTCTGAAAACTTTCAAAAGGCAGCTTCTAGGTCTAGGTGTTTAACCCTTCCCTTTGGGTGCAGGCACACAAAGGCTTCAGGTTTTATGGTTGAACATTCTATAAAAATCAATGGATCTACACAAAATGCCTGCCTTGGTCCAGATTTCCACAAAATTGTAGCACAATGTCTTTGTTGCTCGTTGGTATTTCACCGAAACTCAATATTTGAATTTGGGCATTGCATCCAAAACTTTGCAAGGGGTGACATGTTGGACCCACGATGTTGTAGAGAGGACCCTACCCCAATAAATGGGTTCCTCAACGTTATGGACACATCCGGGATCTGTTATTTTGTGCACGTTTGTATTGAATGGATTTTTGCGTCCTGAATTCTAATTACGCACCAATCCATGGACAGGACGCGTCCATAACCAGGGTTTGAGGGGGGCATCAACGGGGAAATTTATTAAATCCCGTCCTTGCGAGCAAGGCGCGCATATTTCAGTCACGTTTGTGGTTTCTCTCCATTGCCGTTCGTGTTTGCTTATCAGCAGCGATCAGTTTCCAGTTCCAGCCCGATGGTTGGAAAAAGATTTCCAGCCATCCAGCCCAAGAAGCTAAGTAAGTAATCGCATCGGCTAATAAGCAGGAGTTATTTTATAAATATGCACTCGAGCATGCGGCACAATCAACGCGTATATCTGGAATTCAACTTCATACTCGGCGGCCATGAAGGTCTTCTCTCTGTCTGGCGCGTGGGACCACGAGGAGTCCAATGGGTCCCGAGTGCATGTGCAACGCTGCAGCAGGCTCCGATGCACCAGCCCTACCTCTTCACGCGTGCTCCTCCCCTGGTAGCAAGTATGTAGCAATAGATCATACTCTTAGCCTAAAACTATCTTTCTAATTAGTAAATAGACTAGAAACTAGGAATAGATTCCCCGTAGTCTGACTTTATAGGGAAGAGGCGCTGCAATGGCTTACAGTGGGCTGTTGTTGTTTGTTGTCCAGTTTATGAGGCCCACACCACGAACTCTTTCTTTCGCGGCGTGATGGTTCTTGTTGTTAGATTCCGTTCGCTGGAGCAGCAAGTAGAACTCCTGCTGAGTCGCTTAGTTGTTTTTGCCATTCCTCGACAGCCGCTTGGAATACGCGTTGTTTATAGGCTGCTTGTTAGATGATTGCCATGCATCAGCTATGCAAGGCCGGCGACATTTTCTCCTCATTCGGCAGAAGAAAATGCACGCGCGGCTAACATTTCAATCTCGGCGCGCGTTTTTTATCAATTAGAATTCTAATTAAAACGAACTTTTCGTTCCTCTAATGCGCCGGTTCTCAGAGCTGCGCTGTGGAACTTCTTAATTGCGGGCGACCCCATGCTGGTAAATGCCTTGTAATAATGTGTATGATTTACATCCCTGCGAAATTGTTTTGCATTTTGCAAGTTTCATCATATATTTTTCCAACTTTGAATAAATACGTTTCGCCATGTTCGTCCAATGGTCCCCACTCTGACTACAGTAACAGAGAGCGACATGGCAAAAACTGGGACCGCATGGAGATGGTCCATCCGGATTATTATTATATAAACAATCAGTTGTTTTTTGTATTATTATTTAAACTAATGTACATTGCATTCTGAATATATTTCGTGACAGGGACGCATAAGCTCCTGTTGGTCGGGTTATCTAGGCTAGACAACTCGACGACAGCATGGTCGGTGTTTGCCTATCGGACACTCGGTTGGGTCATGGTTGAGTCAGGCACCATGGATGGCTATGGAATATGGCGAAATGACCAGCAGGAGAAGAGCTCCAACCATGGCGCGTGGTGTGATGTTGGGTCGGGTTGTATGAGTGGTTGCGGATGAAGTGCACGTACGCCAGTTACGACTGGAGTGAAAGCCATCGAAATTGCGTTGCGCAGACGGGCATTGGACCTCCACAGTAGCTGCCTCTCAGTCAGCGACTGCCGAACATGGTTTCCGTTCCAGTCCGCGCTTGGCGTTTCTCCCACCAGTCGCTCAGGGCATCATGGGACACATGCGTGATGCCGCGCTGGTGTAAATTCAATCTTGTTTTTCATTTCGTCCCATTGTAAATTGATTCCACACATTTCCAGACTTCTGATCTCTCTACTACTGTTATTTTCTACAAGCCCTAACTTCTACTCCAGACTACAGCTACTGACTACTACTGAAACCTCTTCAATTCTGCAGTGCCCTAAGCAAAATTTCAAGTTCCAACAATGTAAACGTGAAGGAATGCAAATTGAAGACCCTTTTTTTGCTACCCAAAGGCTGCTGTAAGCCCACTCCCACTACGTACGATGCTCCGGAATCCCGGTTCCCGGCACGAAGGCGATGCTCATGATGAAACCTGGAGGCGGATCCATCGCTCAAAATAGGTCCTCGACACGTTACACCCAAGTGATCCCAAGCAACTTTCCATTTTCTCATATTGTCTGGTGGTGCTGGATTCCTCATCCTTCAAAGTCACCCATCTGAGGGCTTGGAAGATGTCATCCAGGAGTGAAGGGTTAAATTACAACTACCTCTCAGGTCCCGGGTTAATATACCTACACCATCTTATAATCTGGGCTCTGCAGGGATGAGTATAAGGAAATTCCTACCTCAATAAGAAGTTGCCACCTTGGAACGAGCGGTTGGAAGAAACCATACGCGTTGGGTTCACAGCGTTTATGTCACGTTAGTAGACACGTTCATTACGAATGCACGCCGTAGATATTACGAAATTATCATATTCCTGTCTTAGACTCCATGCTTGGATCTACATTTATATGAGACCTGAAGAAGATCCGAGGAGTTGAAGCGGTGTCTGGCGTGTCTACCAAATTGAAAGTGATTAAAACTTTTCCAGTAGCAGTCTTATAGGAAGATATCTAAATTACAAATTTTTTCTACTATCTTTGGAAGCAGGTTTTGAATTTATTATGGAAGCATTGATTCAGCACCCTTTTTTTGGTAGCTTGTTTGGAAACTGCTAGACTAGATTTATCTTGATTAACAAAGACAACACAGACACTCTGAGGGAAAAATGGCATCAGCATGTGGCTCATGGTCTCATCTTTCAACAGCAACCATCCAACCACAAACAAACAGATGCGGTTTGTTTCACCTAACTTAGAGAGGGTTTTACTGAGACAGTGATTTGAACCAATTAGAACGTCAAATTGTATTTTTGTTGACTTCTTTGATTCCCAAACTTCTATCTGGTATTTCCAAGTCGTCTATTACCGTAATTTACATAAATCAAGGTTGAACCATGTGCACAGAACTGGCTTGATATCTCAATTCCATGTGGTTGGGCTGACCATGCGTTGTCGTTTAGAAGTTAAAACATCCATAATTAATGTGTCATAATCCTCGGACGACTCCTGGTCACCAACGAGCACGAGCACGAAGTCAATGCCTTCGAGAGCATTCTAAACATTTCTCTCTATCGTTCAGAAAAAGTGATACTTAAAGTTATCTAAAGAGGTCTGACAGAGTTCACGCAGCGTTCTCGGGTACTGCGGGCGGAATGATGGAATGGAATGGAAGCGTTTCCAGTTTGGATGGCTGGAAGTTTGTCTAGTTTTACGTATAAAGTTAAAGTATGTTGGACTATCAACAGAACGCGGCGCGCGGAAAACGAAAAATTTCCAAATGGCGTGCCCCATGCGAAAGCGACGCGACCATAAACCGAACGAACGCTAAAATCCTTTCCTTTCGGATTCCCGCTATCCCACTCCGCTCCATTCCATTCCATTTCTGTAGCTGCTCGACGGAATACAATTCTTCTGCTTTGGTGTTGGTGCGCACCAACCGAAATCGGCGCCCGCCCAACATCTCACAGGGCTTGGCGCGAAGAGTAAATGATTACACAATGTGGTCCCTCACAGAGGAAATTTTCTGCCGGGTTGAATCACCGGTGCTGATTGTGCAAAATATAAATTTCATCATCGGAATTGGTTTGGATATTTTGCAGAAGTCTTTGCATCAATTTCTCTTCAGCTGGGATCTTAGACCCATCCCATTTGGGACCACCCTGGTTTATATACCTTGCCGCCCTTCGATACGCTCGCCGTCGCCTTATCGATAAGACTTCCAATTCTCTTCAAAAGCGTTTTTGAATGCGGCAATCTCTAAAGCGCCCACGGGTTCCACTCTCGGATCGTCGACGTGCATCAGATGCTTGGAAGATTGGGCGAAAAACTCAATCATCTTGATGACACTTTCACCTCGCTCTCGCCTCGAAACGCAGAGCACCGCATGTTGGGATGATGCCCTCTTTATGCCTCATACCAACCCGCCTTTTTATGTAGCAGGGCTAGAACTTGTTCAATCAGAAAGATTGATATCGTTTAATGAAGACGTCCGGGACTTCCCCAAAAAATTATGGATATAATTTATACTCATTGTGCAGCAATTGAGCATCTGAAAGAAGGTGGGTACCAAACTGGTTCACTTCAGTAGTTTTATTTTTGGGCGAGCTTAATGATGCCCC
Source organism: Aleochara sp. GC000083 (assembly GCA_030264555.1). Taxonomy (NCBI): domain Eukaryota; kingdom Metazoa; phylum Arthropoda; class Insecta; order Coleoptera; family Staphylinidae; genus Aleochara; species Aleochara sp. GC000083. The sequence goes on along the minus strand of JARJDZ010002834.1, from coordinate 23,915 downwards.
AAATCGGATACGTACCTCACGAGTGACGCCAAGAAACGGGCGGCACTCTCAACTGTAGCATGGACCTCGTTTGCATATCAAATCCATAAATTAGTTAATGAGGGCACTAAGGGCTGCCTTACAACATGGGCCAATCGCATAATTAAAATATTTTTCGTACCCGAGGATATTTTTGCATTTGAGGTCTATATCGAATTTTATATCTTCGAGTTGAAAAATGTAATTTCGTCTTCAGCTCAAGGATACGAGCCTTGTATGGGAATTAATTGTTTATAAGTCACAGCATGTGCATTGGAGGAATGCACCATCGCGTACCAATCGAACTGAATACGAAACGATGCAAGAGCTCTTGCTGCGGCGATCAAATGAAATTGAAATGAAATGCTGAAACGTGCAGGGTACCATGAAAGGAAACGGACGAGACAAGAGCGTTCGACGCAGAAGAAGAAACACCAGCAAATGCATAAATAAATATACGTTTGTATTAAATAAAAATGCGCGGAAACCTGAACAATTTGTATGCAAATAAGTAATAAGGACTTGAAGTGTGTCTTCTTCTTCCTCCACTTCTTCGCCATCGCCTTCGTCTCTGCAACTTCTTCGCCGTTGGTTTCAAGTGTCGATTGGTCGAGAGACACGAACAAGACGCTGCCTGGACATGGCCATCATCATCATCATCGCCGGCCTGATCATCATCCGGCCTCGGAGGTGAGTGCGCCGTTATTATCATCATCAGTATTGTAAAAATAAACTAAACGAATTTATTAATCGCAGACATCTTATAAAATATGCGCGAGGGTAATGCGAAACGCGAAAATCTGCATGCTGGTAATGGCGGACCCATGGATAGGGCATGGTGTGCACCCATGGACATCATCAACCCATCACACCATTGATGATGATGGTGCTATGCCGATATGGAACCGCAGCCAATATCCTGCCGTACTTTACAGCCGTATCGAATTAATTGTCATTGTGGCAATGAAATGCTGGACGATTTTGTAAAAATCAGCCTTCGAGGTGCATTGCTTGTTTCCATCTGCAATCGAGATAAATCCAACCGGTTTATCGCCTTGGTGATCATATTTAATAACTTGAGAAATGTTATAATTTATGAATATTCGATGATAACATCTTAAACGGTCGAATAAACTGTCGTAGGAATGCGACACATTGGACGCGGAGTCTTGGAGTAAGTTATGAAGTTAAGACCCTCGAAGGCTTGATGAGGTTACAATGTCTCAGGATGAAGGTAGGTTCTTGGGCAGAAAATATGAAACAAAGAACAGTGCGAGTAAAACAATCACAGACGAAGAGACGTTGAAATGGCTGGAATTTTATATTTTTGCCAAGATGGTGCCAAGACCCAAGCAAGCGCGCGAAGAGGGATTAGGTTGCTTTATATTCCACGCGGTCGAGGAGTTGAATAGATCTTTTCTGCGGCTGCATTCAGCGAGGGCTTAGCGCGGTTTTGAATGGCTGATATGCTGTCTCTGAGGAGCACACATGAATTTCAATGCGCTGGAAAGTGAGACCCCTCGTGGTTACGCCCAACAGTGGTTACAGTGGTGGTGGAATATGGAGGCGAAGCACCCGACCCTGGGAACTACCTCTGCAAGATACTAGATTAGATATTCGCCTTGTACGCTTGAAATGCTCGTGGAACAAAACAACAACAAAAACGTGGAGCACAAACAAAAATGTGCGCAATGCCTGAAAGAACTCCGCGAAAAATGGGGCCCTACTATAGAGTCTAGGGTTGGTGCAAAACCTTGGTGAAAACACTTTGCGTGCTTGTGGAATAATTCAACGAGTTTCCTTATCTCTGCAATGCTAGCCATGCGTTTGGTAGTTTCTGCTGATGCATTTTCCCGATGCCCGCACGTAAACGAAGGGATTGCATGTCTGGGCCCCGGATTGGGGCCCCATGTGCACCACGTACGTTCGTGTTCGTTGGTCGTCGAGAAGTTGCTAGGATTTCCTCACTCCAAGCGGAATACATCCGGGGAAGCAACGAAGAAAACACGAAGCGAAAATGTCTGTTTCAACTCCTTCACCCTACTCAGCCTCCGCAGACCACATGGGTGGGTACCTGGTGTCTGGGCGAGTGTGTGCATGCCTAATGTGCTCGCACGAAGGCTGCAAGAAGCTGGAAATCATCAAGGAAATTGCGCATTCTTCACGTTGAGCGCGCGCCTCGACGCAATGCAATTTCGAGCATGGCTGCTCAAGAGTTACTGACGACTTTTTGCCGGCGCACGATTCATTGTTCCTCATACACCATCCACTCTCGCGTCGACCCGACCCGCCGACGACCTCTGCGATGGTGTGGATGCACTTAAATTGCTCGCCTTGCTTGTTTTGCCCACGAAGAGACGAAGAGGAATTAAGCGAAAGTACACTACGAGGGATGGCAGCGCCTCCAATACAGTGGCCACTACCGGGTTGTGGACCATCGATGACCCTTTTATACGGCCAATGGGCACTGAATAAGTAAAAGTCGGCATGGCATCGTGAGCACGTCGAGGGCGGTTTTCTTCCTCCTTTTTACTATTATTATTATGATGATGTCGACCTCGAGTCAACTCGGAGGCGAAAGTCCAACTTTCGAACGTTCACCAAGCGTCTGTGTGTGCCCCATCGACGAGTGTACATGGCAACAACAAGAGCATAAAGACGCACAGAAATGGTCGGCTGTGGGCATTTCACGCACGCAGCACGCTACAGAAAATGGCAAACGACCAACGTTGGCCGCTGAGAACCAGCAGAGTGCTGGCTTTGGCTGCTGCTATAGGTGAACAAAGTTGCTTGACATGGGAATGCTTTCGACCTCCGGGGCGATTTCTCATTGGTCTGCATGCTCATAAGCGGCACGTAATTGATTTCCGTGATCAGTCAATCAGCCGGCACGAAATTCGGCTGATGTACTTGGAAAATTCAATTTCCTTTGTTGCTATCCCAGCAAACTGCTAGGAAACTCCTTTCTGCTCCAAGGCTCTTTGTGTGTCTTGTCCCTCATGGAAAACATCCCGGCCTAGTAAATCATATTTTTTACGATAATATCACAAACCCGCACCGATTGTCGTTTGTTTTTCCTTCGCCCTATTCCCTTTCTCCGAGATTGCTTATATGGAAATATTTCCAATCCACCAAATTGATTCTTTTTTATTGCATCCTCCTCCGTGCCTCCCGAATACATCGGGGCCATTCAATTCTTCTATCTATGGCTTATAGGCAAGGATCTTGGTTTTGATTTTCAAAATTTTCAATATCATCACCAAAAGGTTCCGGGGATGCACGAAGAAGTTTCTAAAGTGCCCTATGACTCATGTAAGGGCTGTGGTATGCATTGGGACACTCCGTATTGAGGTTCCTGAGTAACAAACTTTCCTCAGCTTCGAGGTCCATTTGAGGCGCCCGCTTTTTTCGCCTCGTGTAGTAATTCCATAAGTTTTCTTCGCCCGCCCTTGATGATATTTTGCTCCTGGGGTAGCAAACACAAAATGAGATGAAGTCAACTTTCATAATTCCGGGGTTCTTCCAATACTTCCACTGCCTCAGACCTCCATCTTGTTATCTCCCTCGTTGTTATGGATTTCGTACACGCAATTTGCTCTCCTATTTGTTTCACAAGGGGTTAAAATCCCGCAATATTCTAGACACCCACACGCAGACAGAAGGAGCTAGTTGGTGTTCGGGGAATTGCGTCCCGAGAAAGAGGGTTCCATTTTAATATAAACTATGTGGTCTGCAAGAGGCTTCTCCTCCATAGCCTCTCTTTGGTAGTGCCGAACGTTAGTATGCCTTATCATGTCCAATGTCTTAGTATAATTGATATTTGTGGCTTGTGCGGTGACGTCCCTTACGTCGTCATCCCGGCCAGAGGCCCCTTCTCAGGGCCAGGGTGCACATAACATGCCTGGGAATTAGTACGAAGGCCGGCGAAGAAACACAGACGCGTACAAACAGCCGGGGTATTATTTGGCCGAAATAACGGAACGAGTGTCAGTCGAAATGAAATCGTTTGCGTTTCTGCCCAGGGTTCGTCCCAGGGTCCAGTTGCGCTTTATCTCTCCCCAAGATGTCTCCATAAACTCTGATAACACCTCCCCATCCGCTAACTCGCCTCGCAATAATGTCCACAAGGTCCCAGGTCTCGGTCAGGTCTTCGTATTTATATGCTGCTCATTTTTTCCACCACGCGCCTTCTTCACGTTTCCATTTTGGGCGCACTCATTTAGAGATTTCCCCTCTTCCCGGGTTGGAGAATCCGAGAATTCTGGGTGTGTATCCCTTTTTACAAACGCCTCAATGAATTGCCCTCAGGCGGAGACAATAGCTGACAGAGAAGAAGAAGGAAGGGCAATTAAATTTTTTTGCAGGGACAAAGATCATAAAAGGCATAAAATTATGCCATTCAAACCAAACTTTGCTTTCTTCCGATGAGGTCCCCCCAACTCAAGGAAGACATTTTAACGAAGATAAGAAAGTTCCCCAGTAAAAAATTCCAATTTTGGGCCTAAAACAAATTGGGTGGACAAAATCCCACATAGGACAGTTATAGCTCAGATTGGGTAGGTGAAGAACCAGCGGGTTTTACGCAGTTATAATAAAGATGGAATGCAGAAAAAGTTGCTGCATAAAACGCAGCCATCCCAAATGGGTGCAACGAAAAGCGTGCCGAAGAAAGCTTCCAGTTAGTTGGTTCGTTAGAGCAACCTGCCGCTTTTCGTCCAGCGTTTGTTCGCTGTTAGCGTTTACGGTGCGCTCTTTTTTGTGAGCATCTCAATTAAGTTAAAAGCCGTTTAATTATTACATAAACACATCGTTACGATAATAATTAAGTTAATATTTATTTGCGCGTGCACTTGCAGCCTGCAGGCACCTCGAAGGTCTGTGTGTGGTTGCTGTAGCATTGTGCTTGTAAATGGTGCAATTTACGTCCATCTGGAGCGATAACGGTGGCCATCGTCATCATCATCGTTCATACGGATGATGCTGGCTGGGATACGGTCCGTACGTGGTGCATTTAATATAAAAATGTGTGTCGCCATAAAAATGATTTATTGTGCGCGCTGGCACGTTCTCTTTCTTTTAACTTTATTGAATGCCATAGCGCACTCGCGATGGCACACGCCGAGGAAATGAGTTTGTTTCTATTTGTCGAGGACGATTTTACGCCGTTGAGATGCGAAGGATGCAAAACACTCAATTGCGCGTCCAGTATAAAACACATACAATGGCCGTTTGTTCATTTGCAACGCTTAATTTGCAGCCGTCCTCCTCGGACATTGCTTCATCTTCTTCCAGCTACAACTCCACTGTAGAGGACTGTTATTATTTGGTCATTACGCGCCATTGACATTTATTAGTCGCGCAAAATGGCTTTGTTTCACAACAATTACAACCGTGCATAACAATTAGAGATGCCATTTGCATGTTGGAGGCATCTCTTGAAGAAAACATCTCCAAGGACATGGTCTATGTAATTATGGGACATGGTTTCAATTTGCACGTGTTCTTTCCATTTCACAGCTTATTTTTCTCCGGTTTTATTTACGCAGACATTTGGCAGCGAAACGCCAATGAATCTCGGAATATTTTTGAATAAAAAATCCATGGGATGCCTTTATTAGAAGACATTTGAATAAATTACCCGTAACCATTCCTACGATTGCTCCGAGGAAGCCAGTCAGCCTCAGGCATCATATCTTTATTTCTATTGTTATATTCGTATTATTATATTTCGATGCATTGTTCCATACATTTTTATATCTTCTCATTCCTCCGAGTCATGGTAAGAAATCGCGTAGGGAGAGGCTCTGCCATTGTCATGCCAGCCTCGGCCCGCCTATCGCTCCAATGGATCGCAGACATTGTCGTCTCGTGAACCATTGCTTCTGGCATTTGCATTATTTTATCATTACGCGTCGCTTCTTTGTGCCCTTCGAGGGCGCTCCAATTAAAAGCCACCCTAAGAGAAGGCGCACAATGAGAGCGCAACCCTTCCGCCAAGACGTTGCTGGTCATGATGGCCAAGATGATGGAAATGGTACGCCCAGTCCTAAATTGCTTCCCTTATCATCTGCATTGTAATAAGGCGTCTGCAAATGACGAGAATTCATCAAGCCCTCGGGTAAAAGGGCTTCCAACTTTTTTCCTAGGTCCCAACCCAAAAACACCTCAATCAGCTACCAGAGGCAGATCCTAAGGTCTGATAAGGGTGCTTCAATTTATAAGAGATCTGGAAGTTTCTGGTGTTTTAATTAAGATTTGTTGTTTCAGGCTTGACTATTTATCCCACCAAGTTTCCAATTAATGCTTCAAGCTGTTCGGCGACGTGGAGCGCGTAATTCATCCTTTCGAGTTGTCTAGCAGGTGCGTACCAATGACCAGAACCTAGAAGACCTAGTCAGATCTTTTGTTGCAAAACGTGATGCCATCCCAATATGGGGACTTTCTGAGTTTCGGGGATCAAATTATTGCAACATGGAGTTCTCTCAAGGTGTAAATTTGAGATTATGGTATTAGCGCGGACGTGTGTGAGCGGCGGATTGGATCCATTCCTCGGGCTGGACCCGAGCAAGAGATCAATTCGTTCGTCGATTGGATCGTTGCCGCGCACTGTTTCGGGCAGTGCACGTTGAGAGTTAATCTCCGCTGGCAGCTTAGACTGTCACATAATTTTCCCCCTTATGCCGGAAGACGTGTTTATTTTGCTTTTGCTGCACAGACATAAACTGGCAGTTGCTATTAGCGCTCCGCGCCGTGCTACACATATCTCTAAGAGGCCCACCACCTCAGTGGGCCTGCTAGAGAGGAGCAAGGAGGATGACTGCGACTATAAACTATGTAATGTACGTGGCACTGAAGGCTGGCGTTGTCGCGCGCGTCTTGAGAACGCTTTCGAACCTGGGAGCGGGCAACCTCCTCGCACAGACCCGACGACGAGTGCTTCCAATTTATTTCGCTTTATCGCGGCGTACAGTTATGGATGTTGCATAAATTTTGATGCACCTTAAAGGTGATAATAGATGTCCATCAACGCGAAATTGCCCTTTTATTTTGCTGTTCATGTTCATTCCTTATTGATTGATCCTTTGATTGCAGACTCTCGAGAGTATTCTCCAACGCTGCTCGTTCCGGTTTTCACCAAGGTTTGTATTTTTACTAGTAAAGTTAAGATAGGGAAGGTTAACAAGTTGCAGAAAGGTATTGAACTGATAAACAATGAAAATTTTGACTGATGATGATGGCTATAGTAAAGAAACCTCATTTTGGGCTGGGCTACAAAAGATCATAAGAGATCCGTGCAATGAGAGGTGTATGTACGTAAGCTACCACCCTCGCGCTCAAAGGGCGGGGAGTTGCGGCCATGATGGTCTCAGAGACACGCGACCATATTGGATCCTCCAGTCTTATCGGATAACGTGTTAGGACACCCCTAGGTGACCTGTACCATTCTGGGATCAAAATCACTTTTTCTGATCTTATCCATTGACCCAGACTATTAGGTTTCCTAGGGTAGCCCATTATGGGCACTCTTGAAGTCAAGGTCTTCGAACCTTCCGGAAGGTCTTCTGACCAACTTCTTGATAAGCTACTAAGAGATGTTATCACCAGATGGAACCATGACATTGTTTTCAATCCCCATCAAATACTCAGAGGTGCAGAAGATTGGTGTTGAAGCTGATTGAAAGAAGTGCGGTTAGGATGCCGATACACGCAATGCTATAGTACTCCCGTATAAATTCTATCTATACCTGCGGGCTAAAATTTTACGAGCGCGCACTCCTCGTGACCAATTTTAACGGCATAACAAGCGCCATTTCATTGTTGAATCGCTGTACAATTGGTTCGAGGGTCGCCTCGCGTATGTGTAATTTCACCACATTCTGCCATTATATCCGTAGCTGTTCGAGGGATGGGGATGGAACATGCTTGATGAGGACCAATTTGGGGACGGGGTCCTGCAGAGCAATCAGGCGATTCGGAACGGGTTCAATTACAATTCCTCCACAGGCCGAACATTCTATTGTTAATTATTTATACCTCATGTTCTGGAATTAATTTTTTTGTTTTATGTGGCATATTTGTGAGGTGGTCTCGCAGAATGGTCAGATCTCGGGGAAACAGGTCTAGGTCCTTTTGGGTATGGAGGATGAGGTTCTTGATACCTGAGGTCCTGAAGAGGGTCCTAATTTTTGAAGTTGGACTTCTTAGAAAAAGGCTCCTCCTGGGGCTTGTAAGATCTGGTCATTCTGAAACAAAAAGATACAAGTTAGAATAATCGTAGGAAATGATCCAGAGTTACAATTTATGGGTCGGTTTATTAAAAGTAAATTTTACGAGGCATGAAATACCATAATAACATATTTACAATGGAAACACTTCAATATTTAGAGTTGGCCCTTCAAAAACGTGCACGAGTCACGCGCTGGAACCAACTTTAGGGGGGATACTGTAGGAAAGTTACTCCACCATCTCGCTCTTCTACCAGGAGCTTTGAAGCTGGCTGTGTGAGTGCTCGGGGAGCAAACGCGTGCGACGTGTGTCTGTGCTCGCAGGATTTTTGCTTGCCTCCTGCTCTCTCGGTGCTCTGACTGCAGCCGGTCGGAATCGAATTCAGTGGGCGAGCGAGTGAGAAGCAACGAGAACGACCCACGGATCCGCGTTGCGTTCCTGCTGCTCGCCGACGAAATGCACGGCGCGCTGCTAGAACCGCGACGGGTTGCGCCGATCCGACACTAGATCGAGCGCGAGTCGCCGATCCGACCCGACCGCTTCGACTGAAGTTCCACGGCGAGGAATCAACGAAGTTCAGTGTGCGCCTGCAACCTGTCCGTCGCTGTCAGTAGTCGGCCCCGATCCACACACAGTCAACACACATGACATCGCGCGAACTTGACGCACTCGCTCTCTGCATCCATCCACAGCGTGCTGGCCGTTGTTGCGTGTGTCCCCGAGAGCACAACAATCGCGTAGTTTGAGTAGTTTCGAAGAGTCGGTCCCGAGTTTCCGGAAGTAAGTGCATAGAGCTTTCGGAGGGGTCAGCAGGAATTTTTCGAACGAGGCTCCGTTTGAAAAGTTGCCCCCCGTCACAACAGTTTGGATGGGTTTATTACGACCCTATTATTCGTTATTTACCGAGTGCCCATTGTGAGGGGTCTCACTCCACGGGGGCCCTCCACAGAGCGAGCGGAAGAGAGAAGACGAAGGAGCGTGTAAAATTGGTTTCGGTGTGCTTTGGTGGTTTTGTGTCAAGTGCGGTTCCCTCGTTCCTCATCCACGGACGAGAGGTATAAGCTGGTTATCAACATCTGATTACTGTGGGCATCTGTAGGTTCTCGCGAGTCAGCGTCCCAGCAACGAGCGACCCAAGGTCCTTCGCAATCAGCTGTCTCATATTTATGCGCCAACGTCAGGAAAATCCGTCTTCGGAGATTTTTCAAAATAGCAACTCTCCAGCCCATGGTCCTAAGGTTCTAGGGTTGTCCTGCTTGGGGAAGAGCGGTGTTGATAAATAAAAGTTTAAAACAATTTGGTGCTTCATTCAATTCCGCCGAAAACACAATAAAAAATAAAATATCATAATAGTCGCAAACAAATCAAAAGTTACGAGCGTCAATAAATTAATTTACAGTCCATAAAACGGACGTAATAGCTCTTGCTCTTATACATTGTGTGGATCACCTTATGATTTATGCCCAGGCGCTAATAACGCACTAATAGCCATCATCAGCGTAGTAATAATAATTATTCGAGTGACTGAAAGTGCTATCAAATTTCTGCAACTTGTTAGCGCGGTCCGGAAGCAGAGACTGGACCTCAGACCCAACTGTGGGCGACAAGTGAACTCATTGTGCTGCTGTTCTTCTTTTCCATATCTTCATCGTCCGCACTCTGCCGACTTGAACATTGTCGTGGTCGAACGTGCGTGTTGCTGCTGCTGGTGGTCCGGTCTGCGCGTGCATGCGACAACATCATCCCTGGTGAACGTCGACCGCGCGACTGGCACCGGTGCTCGTGAACGCGCGCCGCTCCCCTCCGATGCTGCTGTGATCTCTTTGCTGCGCGACCATCATCCTCACCATCGCGGACCCCGTGGCGTGCGCGGCGCCCACCCTGTACGACCATGTGCATCCCCCCGGATCCTCCCCAGCCACCGGAGCGGGGACTTCCACCGGGGTGACGTGGTGGTCGATGATGAACGGCGGCCTGTACGAGGAGAGCCCCCCGCCAGCGCCGCAGAGTGCAGCGACCCCGATCAGCAACAGCGGCATGACGAGCCCGGCGACGGTGCCGCCGCCCACCGCGGCGACGACGTCCGCCACCTCGAGCTCGTCGCCGGCGAGCGTCACCAGCAACAGCGGGTCGGCGGGGCCGCTGCACATACCCGCCAAGAGGCTGGCGGCTGCAGCCGCCGCGGCCGCCACCGGCTACGGCGGCGAGTGTGCCGAGCCGAGCGTCATCCGGCACTCGCACCATGCCGGCCAGCCGTGGAACTACTCGCCCTCGGACAACCATCATGCGGGAGCGACTGCCTTCGAGTCGCCGGTGGGGCTCAACCATCATCAGTACGCCAATGCGCCTACCTACTACAACCTGGCCGCGGATCCCACCGCTGGTCGGGACAGCCGCAAGGGCGCTCTGTCCTTCTGGTCGCCGGCGGCGACGGCGGCGGGCGGCACCCCGGAGTACAAGTACTCGGCGGTGTCGGCAGGGGCTGGGCCCAGTGCCGCAGACCCTACTGTCTCCTCGTGCCATCAGAGCTTCTCCTCGTCGTCGTGGTGCAACTACTCGCCGTACTCTTCGGCGGCGTCGCGGCATCATGTAGATGCCCACCAACCCGTCCCATATCTGACGCCGGCCGATGAGCGCAACCGGGTGGCGGCAGCGGCGGCGATGGTCGCTGAGACGGCCGGCTTCGCCCATGCACACGATGGTGGCTATGGTCTGAGGAACTATGCGCCTGAACCCGTCCCTTCGACGCCTTACCCACCACCAGGTAATAAACGTTTGCAGATCGCAATAAAACTTCCAGCATGCTCTTCTTCGTCACCTTCTTCTTCTTGCTCTTCTTCCGCCTATGCGGTTCATTCACGAAGACCCGAGCGTGTAGTGCTTCCGGAGGGCTTCACTAGATGGCATGAGGTTGTAGTTTTTGTGAACTTAAATCGCCCGTTGTGTAGTTTTGTCAATGGCCTGGAATGCTTCGGCACGCACGCCGTGTTTATGTGCGTCCTCCGCGTCCTCGAGCGACCCAATCGTCATGATCTAGAGCGAGACAACGCGAGCAGGCTTGTACGACTGCTACACTATTAGATCAAGCGACAAGAGAAACCGTACACTGAGGGGGAATGAACGATGGCCCGAGGAGCCCGTTTCTCTCAATGAACGCTGGTTCTCTTGAAGGTCTTCAGTTTCCCTACTGCACAGCTCCCTCCAAAATTCTACTCTCATTTACGAAAGTGCATCCACACTTTTCTAACACTTTTTTGCCTGTGTACAATTTCGACCTTGAGGCCATAAAAGCTACCGGGTTGAGATTACAACAAATTTGCTCCAAATTTCTCACTGATCAGTCATCAACCGACAAAAAAAGAAACACGACAATAATAACAACAACTCACGACCATTTTAGAGTCAATAAAATTAACCGTTTATATATTTACAAAAGCATTTTATAGACGCGCAATAATAATTAATAGCTTCATTCACAATTTTAAACGACTTCATTGCCTAGGTCAGTTTTATTACATAGTAAAATAATGTAGTAATGGTATAAAAGTGACGTTTTGTTGTGGAATTGGTATAGCACACTCTGGAAACAGTTGGTTTTCTTGACGAGGTCACACACCCAATGATTGCATCAAAATTTACTACTGAAAGTTTGAAATTCAAGTGCAATATTTAGATCGAAGGTCTACACCTTGGATAGAAAAGGATGGTTAGACCCTAACTATGGGTACTTGAAGCCCAGGTTCAACTTTTAATTTCTTAGCTACCTTCCTTCTACACACAGAGTAAAGGTATCACCTGTCTTGAAATTGTAGTGGTCTAAGCTCTACCTTCCTCGTCTGATTTACACAGCCTGAGGTCTAGACCCTAGGGATAGAAAAGGATGCTATGACCTTCTATAGGTCTTGTACGTACACTGTGCTGCAATTTCTACTTCAGTGTGTTGCGATCACCTCTATTCTACTCTACCCACTTTCCTTTTCCAGTCCACTCAGTTTAAAGGTCAAACCCTTCTGGAGGCTCGAGACCCTTAGAGTAGAAAAGGAAAGTAAACGAGGGTCTGCATGCTGCGCTGCATCTTCCACACTCCTCAGATCAGAAACCACTACTATTCTACTCAATCAACCATCCTTCTCTAGCCTACTGGGCCTCCATCTCTTATAGCTCGAGGTGTGGGCCCCTAGGACAGAAAAGGATGGTGAGAGCCCATCAAGGGACTGCATGCAGAGCTGCATTTCCAACTGTTCTAGGGTCAGAATTTCAAAGTAGGGTGACGTCACTTGAATGTAATGTATCCGATAGCATAACCAGCACCGGGTCGGGTCGTTCAAATCAGCTGATTACTAACCAGCACGCTATATCCACTTTGCTGTCGGCACTCTGAGTAGAAACCCGAATTTAACGTAAACTTTAAATTTCTGTTTGGACAGGTTCGTTGGGATCGATGGGCGTGAGCGTGCCGTGCGGCACCGGAACCAACCCTCTGGAGTGGACCGGTCAGGTGACGGTCCGCAAAAAGCGTAAGCCCTACTCCAAGTTCCAGACGCTGGAGCTGGAGAAGGAGTTCCTCTTCAACGCGTACGTCTCGAAGCAGAAGCGCTGGGAGCTGGCGCGCAACCTCAACCTCACCGAGCGACAGGTGAAGATCTGGTTCCAAAATCGACGGATGAAGAACAAGAAGAACAACCAGCGGCAGGCCAGCCAGCAGCAGAACAACAACAATTCGAACACGAACAACCAGAACCATCACGGCCACCATCATCCCTCGCATCACGTGCACTCGCAGCACCACGTCGTCAACCATCACGTGGCGAACGGCGCGCTCAAGCATCATCAGTGACCAATGGGGTTCTCCGGAGTGGTGCTCGGTCATCATGGATTAGCCGCCTGAGCCACCGATGACGACCTGCAGCACCTCTTCGGCGCGGATCTGCCATGAGATGTTGAGATTAGGACCGGGATTTTGTTTGTTGCTTCAGTTACGACGACGTTGTCGACGCACTTTTAACTATGATTTTTGTTTCCTGTTTTGTTTCATCGTGTGCATGTGTACGATGTATGTGTCTTTATGTGTGTGTATGTGTCTTCTCTCAACAAGGACCCGAATCGCCCACTGTGCCACCAGCATGTGCGTGATCCTTCGGGACGACAAGGACCTCGGAGCGCCCAATGATCCAGCAACAAGACGGCGCTGTAATATTTATTGAAAACGAATCCATAATAATGAAATTTAGCATATAACCTATAAGTTCTTTGCTGTGCCAAAGATGACGGATGAAGGTGAATTTATACATAGATAGGCTAGGAGCTGAATGAAGCTTGGAACGAGAAGTTTCCTCCCGATGTTAGAACGAAACAAGAAGCTACACACTGAAAGGAGTAAATAAATATACGTTTAGGGCTTGTGCAACACAATTATTTTGTTTGTTTTTTGTGTTATGTATATCATTATTTTTTCTATTCTCAAATTGTAATTTTTCGTGTCGTTTGCTATGTTTGTAATTTTTGTAATTTGGACTCAAGATGCATAGCATCCCATGGGAAACGAGTGCGCGTTGTGCCGCCAGGATTTGTACGACAACAATGAAGATAATGGCAAACATGAAGATTACCCAGACGAATGGCAATTAACTTCGAGACGCGCGCATTCATACACATAAATAATTAATCGATATGATGATGGTTTCATTGGAATACTATATGGATAAACAAAACAAAACAGAAATAATAATAATATTAATATTAATAATATACTCTTGTACATATTCGACTGTCAATGTCTTTTTAGTAGGTTATATCGATATATATATGATACATATATATATTTATATATATAAGTCGTTATATTATGGTATTTTACTATGTATTCAATGTTGCCGTAGTCTCAATGTGTATAGTAAATTATTGCAATGAAGAAATAATTATAATGTAAGCTAATTAAACATTTAAATATCTACAATCTAAGAAGGTATATATAAAATATATTCAGCAAAATGTCAGACGATGAATATAGAGACAAATGCGCATGATGTTTTTGTTGGTTGTTTTTCTCTTTTTGTTTGTTTGCAACGAAAGAATGCGAAAATCCAAGCACGTTATCTTTGTAAATAATTAACGAATCGGCGCTTCTTGTATACGGCATTAATACGAGTTGATTTGCTCCTCCGAGAAATTGTTGAAAAATCAAAAACCAATTCCCGAAAATTTCCCCGGCCCAGCATTAACTAATTTGCACACATGTATATTTCTATATGTCTCATAGACATAAACAATTACGTTGTATGTAATGAACAATTAATTAGCAAACTCGCTGATATAATAGAGCTAAGTATACACTTAAGTCTATACCTAAAGGATGCAGCCTCATCTAGTAAAACCGAATTTATTAGGACAACTTAAGGGGGCGAAAAAATTGTGGACTACACAGAAATGATTAACTTATTGAAACTTGCAAACAAAAAGTAAGAAGCAAAAGTCTACTTAAGTAATAACAATGTTGTACATAATCGAAACATATACTAAGAGTACTGGAATATTTTTATTTCGCTTCCCGAATCATCCCTGCGACTCATCCCTCTTTTCCCGTTTCCCATGCCACTCGTGTGATAAGAACTTTCTTGACGTCATACGACCAGACAAACAAAACAGGTGGAACACAAACAGCGAAATAATTGCCTTTTGCATAATGACTACACCTAACGATATTTACTGAATATTTATTGATCTCTTATTAATTAAACGATTTATTAATTATTTAAATAAACCATCATATTGTATTTATCTCTGCTTTAATATCTGACTAACGTGAAGGTGATGCATTGAGAAATTGATTGCTAAACTAAACTGAAACCGCATCGATAAAAAATTGCGTTATTTTTATTTGTTAATACGGCAAGCAATGACATTTTATAAATGATAGTCTTTAGCCGAGTTGATTAATTTCCTCATACGATTATTATTATATAATATTTCATCATAGTTTTATTACTTTATAATTGAACAGATCAGAATTTATTTTTTACTTGTTGTGTTCAAAATGCATTGTTGTTTATGTATTGTACATGTACACATTGAAAATGAAATTATAGAATCAAATCAAATCGAAATTTTAAAATCAAATATCTAAATGAAAACTTAAAATCGGAAATTTCCGAAGCATCATTAAAACTAATTTCTCATGTCCAAGGTAAGTAATTTCCAGACGTTCAATCTGCTCCGTACTGCACACCGTTTCCATAAAACCAAACAAAATAAACTTGAACCATATCCTTCTGTAGCGCTAGTCTCTGTTGTCGAGTAGTCCATAGAGTAAAACAGAGTCGAGTAAATGAGCGAGCTTGAAGAGGATATGAAGGAGAAGGAGTGAGAAGACAAGAATCTGTGTTGGTTAATCAACACAGAAACTCACATGAGTTCATGTATTCATGGCTTGCCTGAGGATTGCTTCGACACAAACGCGCCAAACCCCACGTTTACTACGCCAGCAACAGAGACGGAACACGCAACAATTCCTCCTGGCTGCATGCCCACCAGCGAGCGAGTATGAGTCCGTAGTGTACATGCAAGCCTGGCTGAGTTTGTGCCAGAAAATTCCGAGAAACGCGAACGTAACGCTGCCGTCATGCCAAAACAAGAGGGGACAAACACGTGGCCCGAATGAACACGACCTCACACGAGGCATATAAACAAATTTCTTTTTTTGATCATCAATCAGTCACATTTTGTATAGCTGTTGCCAAAAAGGCCAAACTGCTAGGACAATAAATTACACAAAAAGGCTGATTTGGAGAGAATATTGCAATTAAAATTGAATGATTCTGCTTGTTGGTTATTAACAAGGAAATCATTGATTAGAACTAATTTTCAATAACTACGAATATAACAAACAACTTACTTGTTCGTATGCGATATCTCCGGAAACAGAGTTGAAAAATTGCTATTTTGAAGTTTTGCCGCTCCGCTGCACGATACGTGCTGCACGCCACGCAAGAAACGCGAAAATGTCGTTCGCTCGGTTGCCGAACGAACAAGCGGGTAAAACCGGTCAGGGTAGCAGGAACTTGAAGAGGTAGACGCCCGTTACCACGCGACCGGCTCGACGTTGCCAGGCAAAGCACGCACACCAAGCAAAGCTCGACGTACGCGACTCCTTCGTGAAGCTCCGCGGGAGCAGTGTGAGTTCCCCCACTGGTTTCGTGGACTCCGCTGCGCCGTGCGACGACCTCCTCGCGCGGTAACAGGAGCAGCACACGCACGAGCTCCTCTATCTCTATTCGAATCATTATGCTTGCTGCTTGGCATTCCGCGCGTGCAAAGGAGAAACGTATGTGCTTACAGGAGACGCCCAATCTTGCACCATGTTGAACGACGACGCGTTCCTCAACAGAATACGGGTTTTACACAGCCGCAACGAGGAAGGAAAATGTGCATGCATGTATGAGCTCGTTTTCCTTCATTATACATCGAGTCACTAATTAATCTAATTGTCTATTCAATGTTATCGTTGTTTTGCTTCGATGATTTTCATGCGTGATTGGAGTAATTCCGGGAAGTTTCCGTGGTGTTCATTCATTTGGGTGTTGTCCTTTTAGTGAACATTCGGAACAATGTTGAGATTATCGCGGAATTTTTGTTCGTTGTACTTGGGTAAAATATTTACCGAATACCTCAGGGAAAATTTATAGTCTCTATAATGTGATTGATTGTAATTCCTTGATTATTTTATCAAATTGACTTTTACTAGTTCTGAGTTTGTTAATTTATTATTCAATCAAAAATTGTCATGATAACATTAACTGGTGATGTTTTTAGTTACAAGGCTATGATATTGTAAATTTCGTGGATACCCGAAAACAATTTCAGATTCAATCAAGAAATTCCTTCTCTAACAATAACAACAACATACATCCAGCTCATTTGTATAAATTTGTGGAACCATTTTGTATCAACCCAAAACTAATCCACTTAACTTGTGCCCAATTTACTTAATCCTATGATATATGGATGGAAGGAATGTCCAAGAAGGGGACGCATCTCTTATTTTCCGCCATAACTTATTCACATCCAATGTTTGCGAAGCCGCAAAATTGCACACAGTCTGAAACGGAACCATTCCCCTTGCACTTTGAATACTGCACATTCTTCTAGTCTGTCTGCTACAATCTGCATACTTGTTGTTTATCCAAATGCATATTATGCGCAGGAGAATGAGGATGATGAATAAAGGAGCAAAACAATGTGACTTGGTTCGCCCGGATTTCTAGCGAATCAAGGCTGATGGCTGAGACGTGAAGGCCGTTCGTGGAAGACGGCGGAATCAGCATGAGGCGAAATGTTTTTGTCTTCCAGACGGTTTGCTTCTCATTTCCTTAATGCTTTCTCATCCGTTTCGACGGGCTCGTCGCTTCTTGTTCTGCGGCTGAAGCTTCACCATCGTCCTCTTTTTGGTTCTCTGCTTCACGAGCGTGCTCGGATGCTTGATGCTTTTTGTTGCTTCGTTGGGCACGCACAGACGATGAACTCGATTTCATTTCCTCCGTTTCTTGTAAGATACATACAGAAGATTCGTTTGTAGTGGAAGGATATCAAAATCAGTGCCATTTTGATGGTGCTTCCAAAGTTAGACCAGGGAGGATTCAGGAACTATTAGCAGAGACCATTGGTATTAACAAGACTAGGGGTCTTCAGATGACACCTAGTCTGTAGTCTGTAGACCTGGTGTATCCTAAGGAAGCTACTGCCATCGTTGTACTTGTAGTGTGAACTTTTAGTACCATGGACCTAGCAGGACCAATTTTCACCATTACGCTGATCCACGTACTGCAGTTAGTCCACTTTAAGAAGGCTTGTGTGAAAATAGCAGAATTTGATAGACCTCATCTGCATAGGAACCAAGGACTGGTGGATGTAAAAAGAACGGTTTTTGTAGATTCTTTAGGCTTATTACTCGAGAGTACATCTTTAGAGCATTCTGGAATCACCCACTATCAACAGGAGTAAAAGGTCTTTAGATTGCACCTAGTTCACACAGTCAAGACCTGGACAACCCTATGACAACTACTGTAGCTGCCCTACTAATTTGGACTTCTAGGACCCTGGAGGTTGTCTTCAGAGGTATCTCTGACATAAAAAACACTGATAGATCCATATTGGTTTCACTTTACTTTTGGGTCACATAGTGCATTTAGTCGATTTTAGGAAAGGTGCTTGTGCTTGTTTCTGACATAGTGTTCAGAGTATCACCCATATCATCAGGGTCACTATAAGCAGGTCCTAGGTCCAACTGTTGGAAACTTCATTGAAGCCTCCAGAGGAGATTGATAACAAGAAGAGAGAAGCAGACACTTTCTTTGCGAGGTTCTAGGGCCTACAGCTTCTAAGACCCTAGCTTTCAAAAAGTCATCATCACCACAAAATCCCTCCTGGTCCCAAATGGGCTCCCTGAAGTATAATTAAGGAGGAGAAAACTCCGTGGAGGTGATCTTACCAAGGTAATGCAAACTCTTCGGGAAAAAAGTATTGCTCCATTAGATCTGACAAAATGCATCTCCAGCTGTAGGGACAACCATCACGAAGTGCTCGATGGAAGGGCAGAATCCGAACTGGGGTCCGGACCCTCACAGCAACGCACGAAGGACAAGGACAGCAACGGGGTGGCGTAATGGTGTTGTTTCTTTCGCAATGGCAACGGTATCGCTTCCCGTCCGTCTTGTTTGACGTACAAATATGGTCGACGTTCGTTACCGATGCTGCAGCACCGGATGGGGTACCACCCTCATGCGGGCCGGGCTCTTCTCGGCCCGATGGCTGGAAGGAGTCAGCCGGCAGAGAGGGGGATGGCGAAAATACCATCGGCCCGAAGAGGAGGGCGAAAGGGGCGAGCGAATAACTGACGGCGGGGGATGTTTACGATTTATGAGCGGCGGATCCGAGGGCCCCCGTATATTAGAGAGTATTGCACACATCAAAAACGAAACGAAAACGAAACGAAATGAGACGCGGCATGGCGGAGGAGATCGAACAAGGAGGCGGCGGGGTGCGATGCAATGGTGGCGGCGGCGGCGGCGGCGAGGACGAAGCGTGCATCGGCGAATCCGCAACCAGCGGCGCGGACCCGATGGATGGATGGCTGGGACCATGGCAGTGTGCGCGTTTTCGCGCTGGTCGTGTGCACCTCCAGCTCCACCGCCGGCTCCGGCGAGCACGTGGGGGAGCCCTCCGGAGCGAGCGAGAGAGAGACGGCCCCCGCACGACGACCCGATCCATCCGGATATTAGAAGAGCGCGCGGTTCGGAGGCCGCCGCCGCCGCGGCTTCCACACACATATCCATCCATCCGACCGGCATCGGCGACGTCGTCGGTCTCGGTCGGTGGAGAGAGCGCGCGCGGGACGCCTCGGTGGGTCGGGGGGGTTCGCAAAGTGTCCTAAAAGTTTTACAATCGCCAGCGCGCTCGCTGTGCGGTATACGACATGCTTGATGGCCTATCTTCCAATGTGAGTAGCGGCCATAACACTAAGATGTATACGACTGCGCTGGGGCCCCTCCTATATGCTATATGCAATCCGCATGCCATATACCTATAGGTATCAAAACCGGCGGCGCGAGAGAGTGTATAGGGTGCTGCCGGTGCTGTGACAGTCATTAGTCGTGTTCGACAGCCGCGGGCAACCGATTGCCCCCGGTGATACAGAGGTGAGAGAGGACACCCCCGAGTCAAAGAATTCAAAGCTTCGGTCCCGAAATGGGGCCCCGACTTCGCGGATCGCGTGCGCGTACCTCAGACCCATTCGGGGAGCCGACGGGGGCAATTAGCCCATCGATTACACATCAGCGCGTGGTGTGTCCCGGCGTGGTCCGCGGCGTGGTCGCGGTCTATTTTTGGTCTACCGGGTTCGTAGACGTGTTCTAGACGAGCCATGTGTTCTTCAGCCAGCCGGACGCGAGCTTCTTGTGCTCGGTTGATCAACAAACCAAGCGAACTGACCCGCACCAATTGACCAAGTCGACGCTGAAGATCTCAGACCTGTAAGTAACTCTTGCCGCATTCAGTCCATTATGGGCTTAGCATATTTTTCCAATATTTTACGCATGCTGTCCCAGATTCATGAATATTTATAACAACAATTTCTGCATGAACCCACCACTACCAAGTTGACGCCCGTTCTTGCAACATGTTAGTTGGTCCCTGTATCCCTGTGTCTGTGGTGTTTGGCGCACAGGATATGTAATTATCCAGCATTTGGTATCTGGGACCGTCCTCGCCATCACGCTCGCTGGGTTAATTAACGTTTTGCGACGAGTTAATTGACGACCCACCAACAAGTTCATTCTCGAGGACTACGACGACGCTTTTTGTAGTCTTCCCATATAACCCATGGTCTTTAGGACAATGTGCAGACATCCCAGCTTCAACCTCCGGTTCCTCAACGGATAGTGTTGAGATAACCCTGCCACCATTGTCAGCATTCTTCCTTCTCCACTTTCAGCCAAGGGCTTATCTGGAGCTTAATTAAGGAGAAGGACCTTTTGTAGGGTCTATGCCACCAACTCGTTCGCTGTCAAGGATAACAATGACAAATTGCTCGTGTTATGCGGCCTCATGTTTGGAATTGGCATTAATTAAACGTTATTAGTCGACACAGCAACAAGCGTGTACAATTAACTTCATTATAAATCAAAGGCGGTACTGTAATTGATTGTTTGCATGTTTCGTGCCACTGCAGGGGGCCATGATGACCATCTTTTCTAGTTGTTGCCACGATATCCTTGGAGGTATTGAGTCAGGTCTGGTAACTTCTGCACACCTTTTTCCTCTCCAACCTAATATTTTATAATCTTGATGGTCCTGGTAAGGCGGAACACACCCAAAATTGGTTCTACCAAGGTAAAGGACCCATCATGGAATTTGGAACCGATGACTCCAAGGTGAAAATGCAAGCCTCAAAGTTCCTTCAGAAGTCTTCATTACAAACCACCAATGTACCAAAAATCTATATGTAGGAATTTAGATTCTAGGACCTTTTGGAATGGTATCAAACCTCGGTAACAACCTGTTTCATAGCAGAATGAGTAAATCAGAAGCGAATGCTCCACGGAAAGGTAGAGAAATGAGCCGGAAAGATAGCGGAAACCACAACCCCTGAATATCTCTGTGGGAAATCCAGACCCTTCGTTAATTCCACGACTCTGGAGTCCCGGAAAACTTTCCGAGGTCTTGAACGTCTGCATATTGTTCGGGGCACTTTAGCCTGCAGACACCGCGCCCTTATCGTAAAATCCAAACTTGTATGCTTCCTTTTCCGCTTTCCTACTTTTCGTCTGCTCCTCCTCCTCTCTTCTCACACTTCCTAGGGTCACATTGTTGATCCAAGCTGCCCAAAGTGGGAAACTTTCCAATTTATTTTATCTAGAAAGTTTTCCATCAAGATTGTCCAGAAAAAAATTAGACCCAAAAAGTGTAATGAAGTTTTACCATATTTCTGTGACTTTGAAATTTGGGCATTAGAAACTCTATGGTACAAATTAACTGAATCAATGGTACCAGAAACGAGGTGTGAGTTGATAAACATTTCCGGTTCGGTTGGTGTATACTTGTGGCCATGTTGAAGTTGGCGTTCACGCCATAAATTAATTTTCGTTTCGTTTGGCCCTGTTTAATCTCAATTTATGCTTCATGGGGGACATGTTTATACATAAATTCTCTGTATTTACTGCACTCTCACTTGTACATTGGCACACATTCAACGTTCAAGAATAACTGATAGAAGATTCGAGTTGCTGAGTGGTTCCTATACAGACTTTGAACCTAGACTCAACTTATTGTTGGTTCGCAGTTGGAATCCGAGCCTATTTCAGCCTATTGAGACCTTAATCTTTGACAAAATAATTAGATCTTAATCAGAAACAAAATATTCACGCGTTGTTATGTTCGAGGCTGATGTTTTGGCAAACTCGCAAAGGGAGTCTGCTGCGAAGCGCGGCGGAAAGTCGGCCATCTTGATATGCTAGGTAGCGTCGCGACGCCCCACGTCCATCCTGCATCCGGTCTACGCGTCTGTACAACCGGATGATCGCGTTATCATTGTTATCATTGGCAAATTTTTGGAATAACAAAATAGGGCATTTTTTCAAAACATTACGAAAAAATATTTAATATTCCATAATTTTCTGAAACTAAACTCACCAGTATCAATATTCTAAAATCATCATCAATCAAGGATGGCAAAAACAAAATCCGGACTAGACACAAATATTTAGAACAAACCAGCACAAAAACATGAACAAGGTTCACTTCAACTTATCAAATATTATTTAACATATTTATGCATAAACAATCTAATTGCATAACACGATTTCAACGCGTTCCGAAACTTTTCAAACGTGCTCATACCGCACGAAACCAACAACTGACCAAAAACTCCCAGAAATTCGGCTTGCAATAATCAAGAAACTCAACTAGCTCTTCCATCTTCGTCGACGGATGTTTGCTCATTATGCTCCGTCTATTTATTACTAAATTCACACTATACATGAACGTCTTCTAAAGTCCAAGTACAAAAAGAAAGTCGCAATAAATTGTCTTCTAGCGATTTCTCTTTTTTTTTTGCTCGCGTCGGACTTTTTCGCACAGGCAAGATACAGAGCAACCCTTGTCCGAATTTAGGTCACCCAGGTCTAATTTTTTTCGCATGCGGTTTTATATGATTCGGGTCTAAGATGTATTCATGACATGGGCGAAGATTGAATGGGTAAATACCAAGGGACCGAAGGGATGATGCAAAAAAATTAGAAAGTTGGTCAAGCTTCGGTTTGGGTTCAAGTTGTGGTACAATATAGACTGAGGTTTTTGTTGCATATTGCCTGGAAAATATTTAAATTCTTCAATGGGTTTGCAAAAAGGAGAAGAGAAGATTTCTCATTTTTTGTTGGTAATGCAAAAACTCTTGCAGTTTTATGAAGATTCTAAGTTGCAAGTTCGTTTTGAAAACTCGAACGATTTGAAGAATTTCATATGACTTCTTTCTTGGAATGCGATTTCTGTGCTCCCCGTGTAGGATTTTGAGTATTGTACGGGCCCAGCCTCTAATAAAAGTCAGATTTTATGTTGATCACCTTAAACTAACTCTAACCACCTAGAAAACAGTAATAAAATGAACTGATAATTATTTTGCACAGAGACAAGTCCAATCAGAATCAGTTTGCATTAAAAGTATGTATGTATAGTCAATTTACAAAGTTGAAAGCTGTGTCCTGGAAGTCCTATTGGTTCAAATAGGCTCAGTACCCTCAGAAATATTCAGATATAGTAACAGTACAGATTCCCCCTACTTTGGAAGTCCTAGCGCAAATTTCAGATTTTGAGAGTTATAGGGTCACAGCCTCTAATAAAAGTCAGATTTTTAGTTGATCACCTTAAACCACCCTTAACTGCGTAGAAAACAGTAGTATAATGAACTGACAAATATTTTGCACAGAGAAAGGTCCAATTAGAATCAATTTGCATTAAAAGTATGTCTGTATAGTCAATTTACAAAGTTGTAAGCTGCCTCCTGGAAGTTCTATTGGTTCAACTAGGCTCAGTGCCCTCAGAAATATTCAGATATAGTAACAGTACAGATTCCCCCTACTTTGGAAGTCCTAGTGTAAACTTTGGATTTTGAGTACTGTAGGGGC
>JARJDZ010002831.1:0-18164 GCA_030264555.1 Aleochara sp. GC000083 | reverse complement strand
TTATAACTCATGAACTATTTGACGGATTTTGATGATTCAAAAAGCATTTTAAAGAGGATGATTTAAGATTTTACTTAAACAGTCTGTTTTTGTTTTGTAATTATAAAAACAAATTGTATTTCGTATAAACATCCCTGTGGACGTTTTTCAGTTTTCACTTCTATCGTGTGATCTTAAAGCACACACCGTGCATTTTTTTGTGGAAATTCGTAGATTCTGATGAAACGGAATCTTGGAATGGGTGCATTTTGAACGCACCAACAGAGAACCAGAATCAAAAGTAAAAGTTTGTTAAATTGATTGTGAATTTTACGACGTGCATTATCAGAACATGATATTGTTACGAGGGTGGCTACTCTCCCTACAGTAGGAAACATAATTTCCCATTCGTATGGGAAACGCCTCAATGTTTCGCATAAGCACGCAAAACAGACTGATGCGAAAAGCTTGTGCTTTCACTTATCACTTAATTAATTAGTATGGCCGTCATCGTATTTAATGGGGTAGATGAGATGCGTTCCCGGTGACAACGTCAGCCGAACGATATCTAGGGATTTGGAAATTTGAATAATGCATCAGCAGCATCTCATATTTGAAGTAATATTTCTAAAATATTCAAAATTATCGTGACACGAAATACCCAATAGGCAAGCCATAATTACAATTAAAATATTTACACTCGCATTTACTTTTCAATTCCTAATTAGACACCGAAGTCGCGAAACGTTATCTAAACTGCTTCCGAAATTAGCGCTCTAATTGCATGCCTCTTGCTTGTTTTCTTGCAAATAACAGCTTATTTTGAGCGAGGTTCTTATTAATTTGCACGGCTGTTTGCAGACACATTCTTTAAGTCTAATTACAAATATAAACAATTCTCACGCTCGTATTTGACTAAATTTTAATTTGAAATCAGGATTAATCCAAATTAATTGCTTGGGGTTACGCTAAAATTAGAATAAATCTGCGATCATATTTAGGAGTGTGTGTTTGCTAACCGTGTGATTAACCTAGTTTTCCCATAATTAATACGTAATCCAAAATGTAGCAATTTCGTAGCGAATTTTACGTGAATCTGAGAAAATCCCGTTTTAATTGAATTTTCTATTAGCTATCCCGCTGTCTCCAGGAATGAAACCCGATATGGGTCAAAGTTGACTACAGTTTTAAGCTGCTAAATCTGCGAATATTTCGCTAAACAAATTGCCTCTTAATATGAAAAAAATGATACAAAGAGTAAATCAAATGAAGCAATGTCTATCGCGAAATTGGGCCACGTGGCCTCATTCGTTATGGGAGGGTTTTCATGATGAAAAACCATGTTGAGAATTATGTTCAATATCCGTTTCCCTTCATTCTTTCAGTGCTCGCAACACATTCGTTTCCTGTTATCTTCCTCCGTACAAATTACTTTTTCTGGCAAGCATAGAGAAAATTAGCGTATAAAGTTGTTTGTCCCGTTTTTGTCGCTGCACTTCAACAATTTGCGTCGATGTAATCTTAATCTGATGGCCTGTCATCCGCATTGTTGTGCGGCTTGTGTTGGGGGCGAAGGGTTCGGACTAGTTTTCCCCAATTTCCGATTTATAAAGTGCAACAATACAATAGATGGTTTTAGCTTTCCTCTCACACGCGTGACACGAAGCAAAGCCGGGCACAATAGCCACGCTACCACATATCACTTCAGCCAGGGCTGTTAGCGCTATTGTAGGCTCTATACGAGTCCTCTTGGATAAAGCATGTTGTTACAAGAAGCTCCCGACGACGACGCGACGACGACGTATTTGGAGCGAAACCTTACAACCACCAATATGTCATTGATCGGCAACGTGATGAGGAAACGAGCGGACGCGGAATTAAAAACGTGTAAGGATTCCAATCGAATCCATCCAATTTTCAATTTCAACTTTTTTCAACCTTCCCTCTCATGGATGGGTGGTGTGCAGATGGGTGCAGTGTTGTTATAGTAATGTTATATGCGCAACGAAAGAGCAGATATGAAATGAAATCGGACTCACCCTACCGAGGTTTCAAAGCTACCAAGAGTATAAACAGAGAATCAGCCCCCATGGGGGTTTTAATGCTTTAATTGCATGTGCGTAAACACACGCGCCGCTCACTCCAGAACGATCCCGATGCCATTTACTCGTCGTCGATGCTTCGATAACTGCCAAATATATCCTAATGTGACAACAATGTGAATGCGCCACAGTTCCAGTTGTTGTAATGTGAATTTATGCCTCGACTTGCACTGCCAGCGCGTATCGAACATAAATTTATGCCTCTACGATAACAGCGCTTTCAACCAATTGTTAAAAGCTTTCCATTTTCCTCTCCTCCTCTTCATCGTTGGCCGCGTGCAGGAGGAGTTAATAATCCTAGAATTACATATGGCTTTAGTACACACTCCTTCGGGCAGCGTATTATTCAAAGAATTTAAATTATGTAATGGATGCATACGTCTGTGGTCGTCCTGAGGTCGTTCTTGGGCCAACAACAAGCCTCCACCTCTCACAAAACAATGTGAAACGAAATAACAATATGCATGCGCAACCCTCTTTTAGGGCCTTGCGTAATGGAAACGCTTATGTCCAAACAAGAGCTGTAGCCCATCCTCGTCATCTCGTGGAATCCTGTGGCCATCCCACGACAGGGCTTGCGGAACTTCTTCGGTTTTAACGTGCACGCCATTCTATACCGCCCTTCGAATACCACAATAACGCTGCTCAACCAAAAGCGGACACACTGCTGCAGGAGGATCGAGTCCGAGCAGGAGCATTCTGGCTGGAGAATGCGATATGGCGAATTTATGTACACGACAAGGACGTCGCATGTGGTAAAAAGAGGGATTACTCATGAATAGCTAAGTGAAAAAGATATAAGGCTAGAGATTACCGAAGATTACCCATTAGCATAACAGTAGCAACAAGGGCCTAATATAAATTGGGATGTTCCGGGATCAGAAAGGCGTGTAAAGAATCAACATGCAACATTCCCCTTGCATTATATCCAATAGTTTCCTTAATTCTCCGTAAATCCCAAATAGTCCGCTAACGTAATTGGTTAAAATCACTAATTAAGTCCAATTCTATGGCATGGCAGTATCACTAAAAAGAAATAATTTCAGATTGGTTTCCAATTATGATACTACTCCTCACCTAATAGTATTCCATTTGTACATTAATTGTACAGTTTTTCATCATGATTTAGCTTTCGCAATTGCAATAAATTCATATTAACCATTCACTTACGCTTATTAACAGTCACGTCCAGCTTTGTAGCGCAATGGTCACAAGCTGGGCATAAAAGATACTCCTCTCAAATCTCTTGTTGGCAGGGGACGAAATGGTTTTCCTACGCGGGATCATTGTTGGCAGGAATGAACATTAGTGAATCATTTCGAAAATGCATTAGGAAAATTGCCCTTTTTTATATAACATTCTCGCTTGTACTCTCCGCGAATTTCGTATCTTCTCACAGTAGACACTTGCAGAAAATCATCTACCAAGGGAGACTATAAAATTTGATGCTGCTGACTTTTCATCTGAATTGCAGTCGACACAAACTAAAACATTTTTTAAAGTAGATTGTAAGTAATTAAGAGTAAAGGATAAATGATTTGTAGTTGAATTTAATATCGTATATAACAAAATATGAGGATTATAAGTGCACAGAAAAAACTATCATAGCTTTATTCATAACACATGTTACCCTACGTCTGTTGCACTATATTCTACATTCAATTAGATCATCGTCCATATGATCGTGAATAACGTCCCCCCAATAGCATTTTTTATTTGCTAGAAGTAATAAAGAATAACCCAATATGTCTCAACTATAATCTAAAAACTAAACAAATATTCATTGTCCTCATTGCTTCCATGAAAAAATATTGTTTACTCTTTCATTATGTTACAGTTTTAACATTTGGTGCTTTTCCCATTGTTATTCACAATTTCCTCTTTCGTTAATTATTTTTGATTATTCCTCCTACAAACATTTGGCATGTATATATGCATTAACGAATAAAATATACCTACTTTTTTGTAATAAAAGTGGCAAAAAGCACAATTTTTTTAATTAGAAACAATGAATTCTTGAACATTCTTTTAGACGCATATCAAATTCCAAAATGAGACAAGCTGTTCCCTCTCGTGGACAATTAACAAACCAGAGTGGTGACCTCAAAGTCACCTTGAAACTTAACCACGTTAAATTTGTTTTGAAACCGGTGAAATTGGAAGAATCTGAAAAGTATAAAGTTATTTCTTGTAAATAAAAATGAATAACATACCCAATGAAATTAAAAAACTTGATAATTCTGTTATCAATCGCATCGCAGCTGGTGAAGTAATTCAACGACCTGCAAATGCTCTAAAGGAATTGATAGAAAATTGGTTCGTCTTTATTACAAATTTTTATAATTATAATTACATTATAGTAATTTATTTTTTTAGCCTTGACGCTCAGGCCACAAACATTCGGATCTCAGTTAAAGAAGGAGGATTAAAGTTGTTGCAAATTCAAGATAATGGCATTGGAATTAGAAAGGAAGACTTTGAAATTGTCTGCGAGAGGTTCACAACATCAAAACTGCGAAAGTTTGAAGACTTAGAAGGAATTAACACATATGGTTTTCGAGGTGAAGCCTTGGCTAGTATTAGCTATGTTTCACATATAAACATTTTATCTAAAACTGCTACAACTCCTTGTGCATTTCAGTAAGTTACAAAATAACTTTTATTCAGAATTCTTATTTATGTTATGTTTTAGGGCATCCTACAAAGATGGTACAATTATAGGCAATGCAAGGCCAATTGCAGGTAATCAAGGCACAACTATAACTGTGGCTGACTTGTTTTATAATATGAATGTAAGGAAGGCAGCACTTCGTAGTCCTGCTGAAGAATTTGCAAAAATTTGTGATGTAGTGGGAAAATATGCCATTCACAATGCTAATGTTGGTTTCAATTTAAAGAATGGTGATACTATAGAAATGAGCACAATGCAGAATTCTGATACTGTCAGCAACATTAGAATTATCTTTGGCCAGCAGATTGCTAAGTATTAATATTAACCAGTATAATATTAATTTATAACTTGTTGATAAAATTGCAGGGACTTGGTGGAATTTTACCTAGAAGACAATGCTTTCAACTTTAAAGTTTCCGGTCAAATAAGTAATGTTAACTATTCATGTAAGAAAATGCAATTTGTTTTATTCATCAATCACAGACTAGTTGAATGTCAAAGTAAGTATTATCATGGTGTATTTATTTATCAATTACTGATTGCTTGCAAATTTGCTAGACCTGAAGCGACGAATTAGCCAAATCTATACGACTTATTTACCAAAAAATGCGCATCCGTTCATCTATCTTAGTTTGGAAATTAAACCAAGCAATGTTGATGTGAACGTACACCCCACAAAGCATGAAGTGCACTTTTTAAATGAAGAGCAAATTGTTGATTTGATTGGAAGTGGCCTGGAGGCTAAGCTGTTGGGATCCAATAATTCGCGTACTTTTTACACACAGGTGAATTTTGATCCTATTAAATGTTGAATCAAAATCTATTTTATGTATATTTTAGGCCAAACTGCCTGTTACTATTACGACTACAAATCTAGAAGATTCTATTGGATTAAATAATAAAACAATTTACGATAAGGATTTAGTTCGTACCGACCCTAAGCAACAAAAATTAGAGAAATTCATCTGCACTAATAATAACAGCGATGTGCTCAATAGTATCGTTCCTAATTGTGAAAAATACGAACAGAAAGTATTGGAGAATTCTTTATTAAATAATCCCGGACCAAGTCAGACAGGAAAACATTTAATCAAAATTAAGAGCCAACTTCCCGAATCTAAAACTAAGTATGTTTTTGAATTAGACTAACCTCAGTGATTAACTTATTTATTATTTACAGAAATTCGACCAAGTTGCAAAGCGTTTTGGAGCTTAGAGCCAAAATTGAGAATTACTGTTTCGCTGCATTGAGGAAAGTCTTTGCTGAGCACGTCTTCGTGGGAGTAGTGAGCAACAAGTACGCTGCCATTCAACATGATGTCCAATTGCTGCTAGTTGATACCCAACGAGTCTTAGAAGAACTTTTCTACCAATGCATCATGTTCAACTTTGAGAATTTCAATGCATACAGATTTGATACGCCGCTTTCCATTGTCGAGTTGGCGAAAATCGCCTTGGATGACCCAGAGACTGGTTGGACTGAAGATGATGGTAACAAGAATGAGTTGGCCGAAAGAGTTTGCGAGATTTTGTTG
Source organism: Aleochara sp. GC000083 (assembly GCA_030264555.1). NCBI lineage: Eukaryota > Metazoa > Arthropoda > Insecta > Coleoptera > Staphylinidae > Aleochara > Aleochara sp. GC000083. Next base: position 11,877 of record JARJDZ010002831.1, on the reverse strand, counting down.
GATAACGCTGACATGTTACGAACTTATTTCCAATTACACATCAACACCGATGGATACCTATGCACTCTTCCAATTCTTATTGGTACTATCTTTAATTAATCTATTTGATATATCATATAACATTTGATTGTATGGATATTTTAGATGGTCATATGCCTTGTCCAGAAGGGTTACCTAGATACATTCTGAAAATTGCGTGTGATGTGAACTGGGAAGAGGAGCAACCTTGCTTTGAATCATTTGCACACGAAACTGCAGAGTATTATGCAATGCCACCAAGTGTAATAAATACTCAGTGGCGGTATACTGTAGAACACGTATTGTATCCATTCATGAAGGAGTATCTTCTGCCACCTTCAAAATTTCAAACTAATGCTGTCGTTTTGCAAGCGGCTAGTTTACCAGAATTGTACAAAGTATTCGAACGTTGTTGATTAACATCTTTTACTTTAATGCAAATCTCTTATGTTTGTTTCTCCTACGAATATTACTAATTTATTATCCAACGAGCATAATACTACATTATGATTTGTGTTTGTTTCTTGATAATTTAATAGTTCAATAAATGTTTCCCATATTAAGCATACATGGCTAATAGAGAGCATTTTGTTGAACTAATATCCAATTTAGTAATCCGATCATTCCTATTTATTTTCATAAAATTCCGAAAATAAATGAAGACCTACCTACTATTGCTTTCGGAAATTAAAATTTGAGACACTGACAAGAATGTAATTTTGAACGAATATGTAGAAACGAAATCAATATGATTTTGCAAAAGACTGTTCAATTTAATTGAAATTTGCGATTATTTATAAGGCTGTTTCACCGGGTCGCACGAGTTTTGCAAATTTTGCGTAATAAGTATACTTTTTGGAAAAGTTTTGTACTTTTTCAATCTTCAACTTCCTTCTACGTCTAGGTTTGATTTCCTTTAAATGTTCCTGTAAGATAATCAGTCGAAATCAGTAACAATTTAACGAGTTTGTCGTAATATCAGTTGGTGCGTGCATGCCAAGTTAAAATTGTTTTCTTGTTTGATTTAATTGATTGCATAATAGTATAAAAATATACAATGTACAACATCAGCCATATGTTTTGGCTAATGCCTTAAGAGTAGTTGATTAAATAGCTGCCAGTAGTGTGTAGATGCTACACTATAATATGTACTTCATTGAAATACATAAACAAAATATGCATTTACAACAAAACATAACTTAAGTTAAAATTCTGAATAACTTCTGTAAGGGTCAATCTTGCAAAGATTGAATACAATTATCTCAATTGTCACCCAGCCTTTGAAGAATGACCATAAATATACTATACTAAAAAATACATCAACTGCATTTGAACTGAATGGTAAGATGGTAAAAAAATGACTTGGGAGTAAACCAACGATGCGATAAGCAGCGAACGATTACAGTATGATTAATACGATTAATTATGAATAATGTGGCATGAAGTGATTATGCAATGGATGATGGTGGCCCAGACATCCTGGTGATGTTTCTGAGGTGGTAATGCACTAACGTGTGACAGGCTCACGTATTGGTGGCGGACTACGATATTTTGCGCGAATGTGCAAATATTTGGAAGCATTTTGCTGTGGCGTTCGCTCATTCTCCAACAAATCCTTGCTAAGTCTAGAGACTACTTTCACCTGGCAAGGGTCATGTCGCAAAAGGAAATGATCCAATGTGTCCCAACCGCCGCCAACTCGCACCATCATATGTCGACCTTTGAGCAACTAAAACGATAATTGCAAAATCCAATTCGAACACATACGATTAATTATTGTCAATGTCTTGTACCCACCCTAACGAAAACGTTCCTGCCAGCAATATTATACTTCCCTTCACCGACTTTTTTAACATTCAACCTGGAGCATTTCCCAATGGAGCAATTGCAGTTTTTTTGCATAAGGCGCGTGGCTTGCTGCACTTTACGATCCAGCTCGGTGAGGGGCCCACGGCGGGTCTCCATCGTCGGCGTGGTAGTCGGTTCAATTTCCAAATCTGGATCTTCGCCGCTACCACGCGACCATTCATCTTCCGTATTATCGCTGGGCACTCCATCGCTGGCGCCGCTGGCGATGATATGTTTATGTGCGTCGCCCCCAGCGCCGGGGTCATCAGGCACCAGGACCATTTGTGGTCCGTCCCAACGTGCAAATGATGATATTGCGTTCGCAGAACTGCAACGTATCGAATTATAACTGTCGCTTGGTCGGGTGCTGCTTGCAACACTCACCTGCTCATTCGCATTTTTGTCTCGGGCGCATCGATGCGGGGTGAGCTTGCTTGGAATTGCCATGAAATAAGCGAACTAATACCCGAATCGCCGGAATGCTCACGTTCCTCATCAGCGATCTCCTTCTCCAATTGCACCAGACCCGGAGGTTCGACACCGAATCTCGTCGCCAGGCGTGCAACCTCCAACAAACAGAGAATGACATTGCGAGGCTGATTGTGGAGCACCAAGTCGTCGCTTTCAAATAGCAAATTGTCGTGGACGCCCAATGATCGACAGAACTTGATGAAGTTTTCCATGTTGTCGCGTGAGAAGAAGCTGCGACGCATCGCTTTCTCGAAGCATTTCGCTCGGATGATGGGCGCTGACTGCAAGCGAAACGATTTTATGAATACTTGAACGCATATTTAGAATAATATAGTTTACCCCTTTAAATGTGCCAATTTCAATTGCATATTGGGCGCGTTCTGAGATGATTTGTGCCAGATGGCACAGAATTACTCCGTTATCGAGTTCCATAAGGAAGTTATCTCTATCAACATAATCGATTCCTAAAATAAAACCAACGATTGTTTGATCAATGCATTATATTGCGAAAATTTTTTGGTAAATTTCCTCCTGAAATATCAAGCAAAAATCGTGTGCGGACACGCGATTCTGCAATAAAGTTGAAATACTTGTAATAATATTCGATATCATTGGATACTAGAGAAGGTAACGACATCTCAACTTTATAACTTAAGAAAAAATGCCCAGTTTTCCCGCGACTATGACATATTTAGTTCACTTAGGTAAAAGACCACAATAACGTACTTAATTGACATTTGAAAATGTGTGCAATGAAACGAATAAAGGATCAAAGAATTCCTACATTTCCGTATTAGGGCAAACATTATCTCATTTTTCTCTCCACTTTCAGTTAACTCCATAGATATAAAACTAAGCGAAATTATGCGCAGACTATTGATATTTGATACTAATGACCAGACAGAGCTTAACGAGAAGACAAAGAATCGTAAAATGCCTCTAGATAGTTTTCGACGCCTTTTCCTTCTAACCGATGGTCGTTGTGCCCTGCACATTTGCGCAATTGCAATTTTTCGTGCACTCGTGCATTGTCCATATCGTTTATGCTTGCTTCATGTCCTCATGTCAATGGGGACTGCATTATGGGAGTCATAAAAAACTATACGCTGTTCAGTTCGCAGCCACACCTTTCAATTTCATTTCAATTTAACTCTGGTCTCGGTTCGAGCTCGAACATACCGAATCAAATGTCGCGCGTCGGTTATTAGCGAAACGTACAATATTGTTTCAACATCTTCTAATCCGTGCAAATCATAATTCAATGCCTTTTTATATCGTTATTACCCAAGTTAGAGTATTTCGATTTAAGGTTTTAAAATTATCAACATCCACCGAAAACGCATACATGTTCAATTTGTTTGTAGCCTTTATCCACTGACATTTACCTAAAATTAAGCAGACTCTTCAAGGCTAGACTCTTGATACTGAACAGATGTTGTTATAGGGCTCCTCCTTCCTTTGAAGTGCATTAAAAGTTTGAATAAGTAACTGTATTTAGTTTACGAACGCAAAGAGCAAGAATTACGACGTGCACCAAAATGACGAACGAACAAGTTCTAACATTGATTTTCTATGTTGGGTGGCTATTGCTAATGATCGTTGATAACCTGTGCCTGGTACTTGATAAAAATGTTCGTGAATTTATCCACGAATTCTCATGGATATGCGCATATTTGTATCATGCAATCGCTTCTTTCACTGATTCGCTTATTTGATTGACCGTGAACGCCAAAATTCGCATGTTTATCTTCAACATAAATAGAAAACTAATTGAAATCTTTACGATAACCAGTAAATATGTTTAGAGAAATTCATTTATATCATCACGCAATAATTTATTTAATAATTCAAAGCGATTTCGAATGAATTACTGCGAATCAGTTTACATCTATTAACGGCCGTTTGTTAATTTAATTTTGATTGAATTTAATTGCAAATTAACGTCTTGTTGATATCGTTGATGCTTTTTTGCTGTCTGTTGCATTAACATTTAAGCTCTGAGGTCGCTATGGAATATTGCTCAATTCAATTGTAGCCCGTATTATTAACGCCATTGGAGCACAATAACAAGTATGAAAAACAATATTTAAGAAGTGTTTAACAACGTCAGATAATAAATACGCAAACACTTTTCAGTTTACCACTGCAAAAGTTCCGTTGCATTTGTTATAGCGCGAGCAAATAATGAATATCGCAGAACAACCAGTTTATTTCCCATGGAATTGTAGGATTTTCCAACAAGATATGATTGTGCATTCGACCGATTTGTAGCAATTGTGCAAAGTTACGCATGCAAGCTGCATTTGAATGATTCCTCAATGTTATGCGCCAAGTAAACTTCTTCGGTTGCAATTATTAATGCAGTTTGCACCAAAGCTTTGAATGCTCTAAGAAAATCAAACCGGTGCATATGTGATATAAACCGCTAGACGAATGAATACTGAATGAAAATGACAAACACAATGCAATAAATGCATTGCAAATCGGCGGACAAAAGTGTAATGTCTGGATGCTACAAATTGCGATAACTGCATTCGATTCTTGTCGTACACCAAGAAAATGAGTCGATGATAACGAAAACTTTGCATCTTCTTTGACGTCTTCGGCATTCTTAGCGCGTTATTAGAAGGCATGATAAGTAGGCACGTAAAAGTGAAACAAAAAGATCTCAACACATCAAACTGCTCCGTTGCTTGAATACGAATGCGCTAGACAAGCGTATAATGGTCATTTCCGTTATAGTCGTGCAATGACAATACCATGGCACGCTGCCAAAACAACCAAAACTTTGAATGAAGAGACAACGAACCGAGACGTGTGACTAGAGGGTGTGCATTGAATTGTCTCAATTGCATCAACAACTGAAACGCCTTGAATTATCCATAAGAACGTTTGATGATATTAATAATTAACTTTTGAAAAACGCTATTTCACCAGTGGTTAAAACCAAAATCATAGTTCCGCATCAACACACGTAGTGATTGTCGGTTTGAAGTAATTTCTAAATTTTGAATATTTCCCGAAGCAAACGAAAGTATAATCCTCAATATAGCGTGGCAAAAAACCGAGTCGTTTTTTGGTGATTATCACTTCATTGCTGTTCTTCGATACCCTTGACACTCACCAAGAGATTTATTTATCCATTCAGCCAAGTCTTCCTTGAGTGGATCTAATTGTCGCATTTGAGCGGACATCATGCGCTCGGTGTACTCTTCAACGTATTCTTCGTCTGGAGGTTCCAAGCGATGGAATGCCGACGACGATGGCGACGTTGTTATCGGACCCCAGCTGTTCCGGTTGCGGGCGATTGCTACAGCACCACTATTCGGACGATATGAGAACGACATTTTCGTTTGATGTCTTCGACAGCGCCCTGTTAGAACAAGTACTCCAATAAGACAAGTGGCCATAATAGGACGAACAACTGAATGTAATACAGACCATTTCAACCAAAACAAGTTTAACAACGCAATTAAATTCCTCAAGCGATTTTTAACTTGACGTAACAAATCGATCAATCGATCAATTATTAGTATTATTTACAATAACTACAAATTACAAATGTTTCCATGGATTTCAATCCATTATCCATCATAGGAAATTCAATTAAAAACTATACAAAAACTAAACGATCCAAAAACGTATGCAAATTGCGAATTCCAATTGATTTATAGAATCAAATAATTTATTTGGCAAGTAACTGCGCGTTACCAAACAACGCTGACACAATTTGTCAGGTATTCATTTTTTTAATTTCAGACTATCATGATGTAGCACATAATGTGTGCAAAAACGTTGATGGAATATAAAATTTTGCACTGCTCTATTGACATTTGATGCCGTTTTTGTTGACTCAAAAAATGTAGGAAGCGGAAAAACAAGCGGCATAACTTGTTAATGTGGAAAATTGCAACGAATTTTGGCAATTTAATTGTAAATACACGCAGTCTGCTTGGCAATTAAAAATGGGCAATTGTTGTATTGTTGCGAACGCACAAGTAGTAAACAATAGCGTAAAACATTGATTTCCATTGGCACCGTTTAATATTTCCGTTGTTATGACATAATTTCCGATTTGGCTTTTTCTTGCTGGCGTTCTACGCTTATCATTGTGGTTTGTAATGATTAAATAATTCTTGCGTTTAGTGAAATTGAAACACACACTCGACTAAGGCAAACCTTAAATTTTAGATTCAGTTTCAGTAAGTTTATGAGCGGAAGTTCAATGAGTGCAGTTAATATCACGCCCTGCATTTATGCTATGTGAGCTTTACGCATCTAGTTTCTAACGTGTATTTAATCGAAGCATCAGCCATACCAAAGAACCGCATGTTCTGTCCCATCCCGCGCGAATAAGTAGAGTGTAAAGTGTAGCTCTTGTTTGCTTGCGCTTCTCTTGCCTTGTTTGTTGGCAGTGGGCTGATGAGCGCATGCGATGTGCATGATTGTAATGCTACTTCTAATTATTTTTTTGCAATTATCTTTGACTAGCGTACCGCACATGTGTATACTTCTTGCAGCTACAACCTCGACCACTAAAACAACGTCAAGGGAAGTTGTGAGTTTGCTTCCTTCCTCTCTTGTTGCAACTTGAGAAACTCTAGGATCATTTCAGTTACGTTTACAGCAACCAGTTGTTAAACAATTTGTCGTCTTAGAAGAAACCATTCTTTGGCAGTTTGACCCTTTCAGTATCACGCTCACTATCTGGGTCATAATTCGGCACTCGTCAAGCATACTTTTCGTAATCGTACGTGCTTTACTAGTAACGAGTTTAATAGCATTATGGCTGTTTAGTCTGCACACTTGCTAAGTGCATTAAACTCTTCTGTTTATATTCACAAGTCACTAAGTCAGCTCGCACACTCCAGAACACATAATCATGTAATTGTATACAGTTGATGCTGATGATATAATGAGAATAATAATGAGAAAAGTGCCAATGATGCATATCTTTGTAACAAAAGTGCTACTCTTATCGATGCAACCAGCAATGTTAGTTTTATTATGAAATGTAATAAATTTTAAATTCCCATATTCACGGTCAAATAAACACATGGAATTCGACCAATTTGAATTACAAAGAAAATGTGATTATAAAACCACATACAGTAAATGCAATATTTTTTGAGTGCAAGTCAAACAAGTGCATAATTATAACCACATTAACAATGCTAGTGAACACTGTTAATTAATCAATGCAATGAAATAACCAATTGGTTAATTGTGTTACTCAATCAAGGAAAGCTTTCGTAAAAAACAACAAAAATGAAATTACACTTATGGGAATTGCACAAATGAAAGTAAAACAAAGATTTCATTTTGTTGAAATGTTAAGTTGTAAACGAAATTTTAGCAAGAAACAATTGCATTCAATGTTAACATGACATCTGTGAAAGTCCGTATTTACATGTTTGTGACATTCGAGTAAAGGAAATGTTCAATATTTTGAAATCAATTTAATACTTAACAAAGTCATTAAAAGTTGCTAAATGCGAAATTTTCTGCTGCATTGCATTCAGGCAATCTAGTGTACAATTCAGCCCATTCAAAGTTTTGCTACTTGCATCGAATTATAAGAAATTGAAAGCGAGTTGTTAATTTCTTCGTCCCCTATATAGGATTCGATGAAAATACCTATCAGAGCAATTCGTGATTTTAAGGAAAGATATTTTGAATTGCCTTGTATTTGAAACTAATTTGCATGTAGGCCGTTAAGGTTTGCGCATTACATACATCAATGTAGTGCATGTTTAGGTGTTAATCCTAATCCACTTTCGTCAACACTTTCTACGAATGCATCGCACGAATGCAACTTGCTTCTTCGCCAATAAAGACTGGCGAAGAAATCGCCCATCGCTTTTGCGCTTTGCATCCACATGGGGCAAATTATTCAAATGTTTGATTGAATGAAAATAGTAATTAATCATCAATGCTAATAGACGCATGCGATTTATCGTGTTCCTCATCCGCATTCATTTGTTGCGCACGTAAAACATGATTGCGCATCGATCGCAATCAAAGGAATTCATAATTTCGTGATTAATTGCCAAAGTGCCAACGTTTATGAACAATTAACGTGATATGAACTGGAAATGTTCAATTTCCTTATTCAAATGAGATATCAAAGAGTTTATTTCGCAAAATTGTAATAGAAAAAATGAAAGCTAGGCAAACACAGTAATGAAATAGAAATTATTTACAAGTGAACTGAAAAAATGTCTAATAATGTTGCCATTATATTAATTGATATTTTCATAAATTGTACGTTAGTGTTTTTTAAATTACTGAACTCGTATAAAATCTAACTGGTTGTTCCTATTTCGTTTATTTACCTATTTATTATTTATATATAACGACCAGCTATTTCAGCAAATGACTATAATCATAACCAGCTACTTATTCGTCGTTTTCCCCCTCAAAAATAGTCTCTTATTAGCAAATTAATTGCCAGTGAATCCCGCAATAAGTGCCTCCGAATGAAGGAAGCCTTCACTGATCACGATTTCAATCGAGAATTCAATTACTATCGTTTAAGTGTATTGCAAATAGCAATTATCTTCAGTAGTATACTCATTCATGGATTGTTGTTGTATTTTTCTCTCCTTTTCGAATGAGACAATCTTAAAAACAAATCGAAAACAAATGCTGCATTGAGGAGATCGCATTTTAAGTAATCTATATTTGCGTTACATATTCGTCACTCTTAATAGTAACAAAACGTTACATATTCTAATTAAAACCATGGATTATAGAAGAAAACTCAGTCGAGTACACTTCGTTCTGCTTCAGAGACTAATTACTCCGTTAGTTTCAAATATTAGCACACAAACTGCACGTTATTTTTTAAAAGGCAGCGCACCAACATACGAAAACTTCTCTGTCTGAATTTGCAATAATCAATATTTCATGCAATTTACTATGGAAAGTAGAGTTTAATTCGATAATCTAACACGTGCTGTCAATGTTCTATCGACACTTTTAAAGAGATAACCAACAATTCGTTCGCGAATGCAACAATCGCATCAATGTAGTGTGCAGGCAATGTCATATTAGTGCAGCAAAGAATTGTTTAATGTTATGTTCTTTCGTATGCTCTGAAAACTTTCCGGCGTAATGGCCATACAATTTGAACGTATAAGCAAGTAACAAATTATTTCATCGCGAAAATTTAATTGCGTTTTTACGGGAAATTGCGCTTGTAACTTGCCAGAGCAATTGAGGAAAATTCTTCATATGCGAATGCATTGCCTGCTGTGCCACTTAATTTTATTTGGTTTCCTTCAAGCGCGTTTCTACATCTTTTTCTCATCATCAAGACGCTGGCCAGCAAACAAAACATAATAAACACCTTGCCTTGCATTGGATTAGCTCGGCTAGTCTACCTAGCTCGAATAATTATATCGGAACGATGGGCATATCAATGTGAAAATGTTAATTTGGTCGCTGATTACAATCGCCTCATTTGTTTTTCGCCTACTCGTACAGGGCTAACGTTGATAGTTGCTACATAAAATAAGGTCTGATTAAAAATATTCCCTTGTTTCTACGAATAGCGTCTGAGAACTTTTAATGCAATTTGTGCGATGTTTACTACTTGTAATTATTTACCAATAATACTAATGAACGATTGCCCCATTGTTACTTTATAAAATTTGCACATTAGCTGTTCTTAGCTAACCCGCTTTGTATATTGTATACTTCAACTATTCAACTACATACATACTTATAAACCAACTATTTATCATCAAAACCTCACCGTGTTACTTAAAAATCTTGGCCCTTTGACGTTGGTCAACAGTCCAACAGTTTTCGGCTGGAGATCAACTTGAATTTCCCTCGAAACTTTTAATTAGTCAAGGACTCGTGATGGTATCGATCTACTCTCAGAATCATTACAGACACAGACATCTTCCTAGGTAAACACGGAAGCACTACACACGGCAAAACCGGAAGGAGTCGCCAACGAAACAGCCTACGGTCAATCAAGAAGGCAATGATGATAGTGCCGGTTGTCCATCAACGGGCATAGCAGACGTGAGGTTATCACGAGTGGAGCAACGCGACTATTTTGAGCCGATGTCGATGGGCGACTGACTTGACGAGAATCACGCTGAGCCCGCTTTCGCTACAGCCGCAACGCCGTGGTTCGCGTTGCGTTGCGTCGCCTTGGGCGGCCAAAAACACAAGCGTGGAAGTCTTCGGCGAGACGGTGTGCAGCATCGACTGCAGGATGCACTTGTAAACGAAAAAGAGACGACGAGGCCGCAATGGCTATAACGCAGACCAGCTTCGATCAGCTGCCCGCTTCCACGTCCTGGCCCTAGCAACGCAACTGCGATGCGCATCCGAATGGTTCGCTCTCAATGGAATGGCTTTCCCTCTCGTTGGCCTTGTCTGATACTACGACTGGCTCCCCAGCATTGAAAGGCACTCTCTGGAGTACTTCGGGACGTTCGGGAGTCTGGGGGAGACTGGCAGGGTGCCCTGTGGTGGCTTGGTAGAGAGACGAAAGGGCTTGCGATCAATGTCGCTGATGATGAAAGCAACACTACAGATTCGAAAAGTTTTCAACTAAAGGTATAAGAATACCAAGAGCAAACACAGTATTCAATGATTCCCCAACTCTCAATAATTATTCACAGTTCCGTAAGGATAAATTGTATGAAACGTGCGCAACCAATTTGCAAGTCAATTATAACCCGCCTCTATTTTCACAATTATACATATTAATAATTGTGATGAATTAGTTGCATAAGCTTGCATTTTGTCACTCAGCGTATTTCATATTCAACGCCCTTCCAATCAAATTAGCAACGATATTTCTATATGCCCGAGTTGCTCCAAGTTGCGAGTGTATAATATTGCTTATAATGTAATGATGAGATGAGTAATAGTTTAAATTATAACCAGTAAACAAATAAATCTCGTTTCGTTATTCAATATTGCTGTGGGCGTACCAAAGGTTGTCTCATTATGGGACTGCGAGGGTGTAACAGCATTTAATTATATAATTACATCACACTTAATTTTAATTAAAAGCGAACAAAACAGGTGCCGAAGCTTTGTTGAATTATTGCGTTGATTGATGAAATGTACGCATTTAAATCATACAGAGACATCTACAAGAGAGAATCTAACACTGTATTGAAGTGGTATTATTGATGAATGCGGTAGCGTTCTGCAAGATTACAGAGGTGCTCATCAGCACCTACAATTTGGTTCCAAGTTTAGTTTCATTGGTCCAACCGTTTAAAAGTTATACGCATTTAAAAGCGAAAAAAAGCGAAAACTTTGCATTTTTAGGGTCCCATTTTTTAAGTTCGGGTATTTCCGAATCCCGCGCAATTTCGGGACCATGACCAATGTTATTTTTTCGTCAAAATATGATAAATGCCCTTTGAATCAGCCAAATCGGCCCACTAGTTTCGGAGATATGAAAATTTTTGCAAACTCGAGCGATTTTAAGAATTTCCTATCGTTTTTATCGCTACAAACTTTTTTTTCAATTTTTTTCTTCGAACGCGATTTCTCGTCTCC
>JARJDZ010002829.1:0-49565 GCA_030264555.1 Aleochara sp. GC000083 | reverse complement strand
AACGGCGCCTTCTGGAGCCAAAGGGCCCTACCATGTTGCTCGGAGTTGCGGTATGGCGCCGAGGGAGGTCGCTAGGGGCACCGTTAGACGGTACTCCCCCTATTTATGAATACGGGCGCGCCACACTATGTTTTTTTATTAGTTTTAGATCTAATTTATAAACCATGAAAGTTACCTGCAGAGTTGGGACTGTGTGGCTAGAATAGTAAATACAGTAGCGCTTGTAATTGAATACGATCTTGTGCAATAAAACGACCCAAGAAATGTATTTTGATAACATGAGGACATTTTACTTCCCCGAGTGTAAAAAAATGCAAGCGAAAGTGGTATGCCTATCGATGGGTGCAAGGCTGTGGTCGCATTGATTTGCTCACGCACAGCTGCAAANTGAAATGACGACACACGAACATCGCCAAAAGATCGCATAACAAATGCAAAGTATGCAAGAAATACGTTATCATTAAGTGATTGGATTTGAAACAAAGCGTTATTGTAAAACGTTATGTAAACTAGTATCGAAATTGCGGAACTCGTTATCAATGTTCCCTCTAAGCTGTGCAATTGTGCAATTGCATACTAAATTTTCGAGTGTTGCACAGATATTTTATAATTTGCACAATTAAACTATATATTTATGTATGTATAGATATAGATTTACAGTCTCACTCCCCGATATTTTGCAATTATTACAAGATTTTGGAATGATTTAATATTTTTGCAAACTAAGTTTCTCTAGCGCACAGTCGACGAAAAAATTAGAGGGAACAACGCTCGTTATATATTAAAAATCAAATTCTATTTATTTATTGAAATATAAAAATCATTATGCCACCTCAAAAGATGATACTAATTACGTTAAACGTCATGAATTTGGCAACAAGTAATAATGTAAAATAATATGTAATAAAGAAGAATTTCAATGTTTCAAATCGAGGAAAAATACAAATCTGATCATACGACGTTTTTATATGTGCGTCGTTTTTGTATATACGTCGTTTTTACAAACGTCTAAATATTCATACGATATTATTTACATGCGTCGTTATGTGCATGCGTCGTTATATTCTTGCGTCGTTTTGTCAAATGCGACGTTTTTGACTGCGACCATATTCCCGCGCCGTTTTGACGTTCGACGTCTTTGATACGACGTTTTGACGTAGAACCAACTCTAGGATGCATAAATGTTGGCCACGAGCAGTGCCATAATGAGAAATGCAATTAACGACATATGCTGATTACATTAAAACCATATTAAGCTATCACTCGTTTGACGAGTGGAACACAAATAACAATTTACACAATTCCATTCCCTATCTGCATGAACATTGGAACGCGAACTATTCGAGAAAATATTTTTTGGACTACTTTCGGGTATATTTCAGTAGATTTTCCAATAACAAGAAAATAAATATATATAATCGAAAAAGATGTTATGCGAAACAGTATAAACATCAATGTGGCATAGTTGCGATTTATTTGTTTCACTTCAAGGTCACCAACGTAACAATCTCATTTTAATTCACAATGTAAGTGCAATGCGAAACCATTTTTATAGCGATCCACGTCCTTCAAGTCCAAACTACACTCTAGTGTATTGCATACTAAACTTTTGCGATAAATTGCCTGAAAATGCTTCCTCCAGCTGAATGGGAAATATGATGCGCCTTGCAAGGACGCGCACAAAGGGTGCTGGCATGACGCCATCTTGCTTCGGATGACGTGTGCATATAGGTCAGGAATCTAGAGGTTATTAACCCCGTTAACGATTTGTTCCTAGGAGAGTCCTTACTGCAGATGTACTATCGAGTTTTTCAGAGACGGCTCTAAAAGTTTTACAATTTGTAAATTTCGAATGTAATTTTCTTACACGTACATAAAGTTATCACTATCTTTATTGTTAAATTCTCTTTAAAATAATAACAGATCAATGATATCTTTCGAAAATTTCAGTTCAAAGTTTCTGAGTTCTGAATATATTACAAAAAGAATAGCACAAAAAAGAGTGCATTGTGTACAAGTTTAAGAAAATATTCAAAATATTTGACATTTGATTACAAATCCTTACCTAATTGTTGATACACATATTAATTCACGTGATCATTTCCTAACAAAGCTTGCTGCAACGTTTAAAAACAATATAACAAAATAATTGATACTATAAATTTGCTACATCCAATAATAAAGTGAAGCATGTTTCCAAACAAGCAGAGGTAAATTTACAAAGTGAAACGAGCGCTTCAATATCACATTATTAACCTTTGGCAACAATTACATTTTCAATCAATACAACAGTCAATACATTGTACGTTACACTACTTAATCCTATTTAAAAAATTGCTTTGAAATCACATTTTAAGTCAGTAGTAAAAAATCATCTGTCACAGAATAAAATCGGAATGATTAGGAAGACCAAAAAAATTGGAATAAGTAATAGAAGACCTACTGTATTTTCTAACCTAATTTCGAGACGTTCCGAAATGTATTAATTACTACACAGCAAGTAGCCATGCTGTTTGCGTCTGTTGAACGGCCAGCTCCGAAAAATAAGTTGAATGCCAGCGTACGCATTCATTAGCAAGCATTAAGCGCTCGCCATATTTTCGATGTTTTTCACGTGTTTGACCGGTCCAAAAACGCTATATCATCAACATTTACATTTTTGACTTCGCAATATTTGGAAATAAACCTTTCAATCAATCAATTCCCTCTATGTAACTTTAAATTTATTCTTGCTAATATTTTGTTGATGGTTTCCATCAACCAATTCAAATTTCCCGAACTTAAGTTCAATATAATAAAAATTTGAATTCCGTTAAATATTTTTGAAGAAACATGTTATTTTTCTGTTTCATATTATTGGCAAACATGGCGCGCTTGGGTACTTTTCTCTTGTTTCAAGGATTCTTGAAGCAAGCAAACATCTGATTTCTTGTTTATTCCACATTTTCAATAATCGTCATCACGTCGTCAGTTCCGTTTTAGGTCCAATTGGTATTTTATTCATAGTTTCCTGGGCCTTTTCCAGTTCATATTGCAAATACAGATCCTAAAAACGGAAAATAAAACAACTGCTACCAATATAATGTTAATTGCATTTTAAAGGTATGCAAAACTTGTGATGACATTTTGCACGATGATGATAAACGACACTCTATCTTATCAACAAAAAGTTAGCATAATGCTCCGAGAAGCCAAAGTGTTACAACAATTTCTGAAGTGACATCAAATGTCTTCAGAAAATCACCGAAATTACGTCTGAATGAATACGATGGAGGTGTGACAAACTTTCATTTTTTTTAAGTCTTGTCACAAGTGGAATAAAAATATTGATTTCATTCATTTGTAAAATAATAGTAGATTATATAATTCTTGGATTATATTAATTTGAATTTAAGAATTACGTTTACATTTGTTTTTATTCCTACCTGAGATTGCAAAATACGGTATGATGGAAATTAGGGGCATGTGGAATTGAAAATTGCGAGATATGAAAAATTCTTTCACTTGTATAATAAACTACAGAAAATATGGTAGGGATAATAATTAATTTTGATCAGTAGCAAAGGAAAAAACGTAGAAGTTTTAATTTTACTTATTGCCAATTTATTTTTAATATGTGAAATTATATTTTCCTGGAACGATATCAAATCAAATGAATTTAATCAAGGTTAAAAACTTGTAAATTGCTGTCAATACATTTTCATTATCAAGGCGACTGTCAAATTGTTAGATAATTACGTACTGGAAAATCATGGATAATGTCAAATAAGAACATCTTGTAAACACTGTTTCTATTGCCCAAAGGTTAAAAATTGCAGAAAAAATCGTTTGGAACCATTTGAAAAAGTTGGATATCAAAAGCTCGATGCTAGGTGCACCAATGCTACAAAACGCTACAAAATCGACCTATTTTTGAAGCAACTGGTGACTGGTAATGAAAACTGGATCTCTTATGACAAAGTCAAGAGAAAACTATAGTGATTGAATAGCAATAGAAGTCAAAAATTGTTACCAAACCAGGAAAACTGCCAAAAAAGATTTACAAAGTGATTGAAGTTTTGCACAACATTAAATTATATTACTTACAAACATAAAAAAGAAAGACTAAATTTTAGAAAAATCATACAAAATACAAAATTAATTGTCAATTTGTGATGCAACATACATTGAACCAACAGGTAGAAAATTAAAATACAGAATCAAAGAACATGAAACATCAAAAACACACATAGATAGACACACAATAATACACAAACACCAAAATGACACAGACAAGACAATTATTACATCAAGCTAATAAAAGTTTAAAAATTACGGCATTAGAAAATAAAGAAATTAAGAAATGAAAAACTCTTCAAAGACCAAGTAGAAATTAATACAATAGTAGATTATATTATAAGTGTGAGAAATGCTAAATTGTAAATGAGTAATACACAAAATTCACGTTTATTATGGCATTTCGCACACGTGTAATATATGACATTTTATCTTACTGGAGAAAAGTTTATACAATGTTCCAAGAAGCAACAAAATCCAAAATTACTTCCACAATTTTTGATATGACATTTCAAATGTCACAATTAAATCTTCAGAATTTCGTTTGAGCTGGCACATTATGATTAGGTTTGCCAAACCTTAAAATCATGACCTTAGTAACAATAGCCTTTATTTTGTGAGATGTCATTCATTTCTCATTTCGGACAATTCCAAATTCCAATTCCAATTAAAGCCGTCAATTTCATGCAAAAATGGATTACTTTTTTCGAAACCTAGGATTGCTGAAACACTCTGTAAATTTCTGGATTATTCATTCACAGTAGCAGACAATTTTACATAAAAAATTAGCTTCAAAAGAAGCTTGGAAAATTCCACTGTCTGAATTTTTTAAAAATAAGAACTAAGACTTAAAATGACAAGTTAGCAAACAAAACGAAGCATATTTGACCTAAATCGGTCAATTCTATGTTAATTAAAGCCGTCAATTTCATGCAAAAATTTATTACTGAGAAAATCCAATTTTATGATAAGGGGCTGAAGGCGATGACGGAAACACCCTGTACATTTCTGGTTTATTCATTCATAGTAGCAATTGTCGCTGTTGCTAAGCAGCATGTCCCCATTATAAACTTGAAGCATTTCGCACATTTCATATACAGTTGATTGATGAACAAATGAAACGAATGATGTGAGATACATCCAGCATTTTCTGCATGCAGAAAGTTGATCAACTGGAATTGCAGCCACTGGCAAATTAACTGTACTTGCATCTTTTCTACTCGCTAGGCTGTAACATTTCTGCTGTATATACATACTTGTTGTTTGGTCTTCATTTTCTGACCGCCAATTGGCTGGTGGATGGAAATGAAAGCTGTCCGTTAACAACAACATTTCATATTCGTTTCACATTCGTTTCATATTCGCTGTCTGGCTCGAATGCAATTCGAGCACATACAGCAAACTCGTTCGATTACATTACACGGCAACATCGCGCGCGCGATCCAAGTTCGGCGAAAATCGTCGAAATGAGAGGACCTTGCCCAACAAACAAACACGATGGCGTCAAATCGGACTCGATTCGCAGCGGACACATGATGTGAAAGTATGTAGCTTACCTGCGCTTCGGTGGCTGCTTGCTCTTCTTCGGCGACACGTTGTTGTTGGCGACGTTCTCGTCGACGATCACCTCAATCGTATCCATTTTTAGCACTACGTCTTCGCTGATGTCTGATTGATGATGTTGCTGTTTACTTCTTAGTCACTGCTAAGGAAGTAAACGCGTGCACAGTGCATGAACTTGTCCGAAATGGACGAACCGCGTCGTCGAGTTTGCTCGCGCAATAAAGGCTCGCTTGCGATTGCCGATCGTGCTGCACTTATGAATCCAGTTGTTGCTGCCTCCTACAGCCGCGGTTTGTTGTTGTTGTTGGTGTCGTCGTTGTGGAGCACTTGCCTGAGGTTCGCATGCGGGGCACGAAGGCGACGCATCGTACGATTAGCACACGCAACGGATGGCACTGCTTTCCCCGTCTCGCGCAATAACGAATTGATTCCCGATTCCGAGTCGCGGCGTAGTTGCAATCGCAGGGAGGAGGGTAATTTATGCACGAATATGTGTGGAATCACGATATGCCGTATGGGTCGCGCTGGCGATTCAATGGTGCGGCTGGAAGATACCAGAATGCTGGTCGTCGTGGGAGCACGCGAGTAAATTCCACACGGTGACGTCAAACACTTATCATGTGTAGCCAGCTGCAGCGTGGAAAGGCAGGATTCTGTACGAGGTTGAATTAATCAGACGACGCTAGATGGCGCACACAATTAAGATCCCATATTGTGAGAGTATCGCGATTCACACTTTTCATAAAAACTGATATAATTACTATTAGTTTTGTCAACTGGAATTTTATTTATCCAGTTGACTATTTCCCATTTTTGTTTTTCCCTGAAGAAATACTATTATTAAATATTTTTAAATAATTGGATCATTAATTTCGGTACTCTCCCAATAGAGTGATTTTCCGTTAGTACGGTCAAGGTCAGACAATAACTTTGACAATGACAGAAAATCAATCGTTTGTTGTGATGTCAACCTAATTTTCATTGAGTATTTTATTATTGTAGTTTTTGTGCATAAAAATTTGGAATATTCCTTCTTTTACCTTTCCTATTTGCAAACTCGAACAGCTTGGATTTGTGATTACATAGAATTTGATCTTTTAACTATTACTTTTACCTTATTTATACTCTTTTGTATAGTCGAAATGTAGTTATTGCACATCAATTGTATATGTAAGTATTCACAAGTTAATTATCCCAATATGAATTAAGCCATATTTTATTTTAGATCTAAAGAACAAACTTCCCATCATTACAGGATAGAATGAAGCAATTTAGAATAGCAATTATGGAACTGGCAGTTGGCACAAAATATGTATTATTTCTTCACTAACAATAGATGGAAATACTAACCCTATACCATTTGGTGTTTCAATGTTAGTGCTATTAGAAACCTATAGGGATGATTATGGTGTTCATTTGGCACTAACAGGGAACCACCAAATACCAGTGTTAAAATAATTAATAGCTGCTTTCAATTTAGTAGTAACTGCTTCTCAACTGCTTTTGCCTGTAGCACTTCATAACTGCTTCAAACTTATGCAAATTTAATGCACAGAAAATTGCAATATTTAGACAAACAGGTAAAACATTTGTCAGCCTGTACCTTTGCAGTGGGATTTAATTAATTGCACTGCTTTAGACTAAGCAAAAGGTATAATTACTGCTGAAGCACTTCTAATGTTCTTCAGTGTTAAATTGAAAGTTGCTCTATGTATGTATGTATCCAGTGACATTACTAATATAGATATACTAGATTTTTCAAAGTTAAATTGTGACTAAAATAAGAGCTCGTCAATTCTACATAGAATAACATACATGCAGTTAATTTAAAATTCTTATGATTTGCTATTTAATTAGGAACATTACTATGAGACTTAGACTATATTGTAAATAGCATAATATGATATATTTTAGTGTTTTGAAGAAAATGATTTACTTAACAATTTAGAAATAATTGGTTTGGAACTACTTCACACTATGTAAATTAACATACCAAAATTACTAATGAGAACATTACCAATTGTATCTCAGGACAAATATGTGAAACACACATTGGCTTGGTTCTTTAATTTGGGTTTTAAAGTGCATCTGATTTTCTAATAAACAAATGGCAGTTTTTAGGTAGAAATAGTTCGAAGCATATACAATAGGTTATGAAACAGTTTGAATTCAACATTTTCAAACTGTTACAGGCAAATGAAAAGTACAAATTCTTTAGCTCGACAAATTGCAAGTAGCCATTTGATCTACACATATAATCCTTAAAACAATTAAATTTCATCTATCAAAGTAATGTTAGGAATATTAGCTCAATTTTATCCCATATGCAAACTATTATAGATATTCTTTGGATACATACATGTATGATTCACAAGCAATTAAATAAAAATATTAATAGTTTTATGCACAGCCATAGACTTTTTGTTAGCTTCCCAAAATTTGTATTTACTACATTTTGGAATATTTCGCCAAAATTTTGGCAAATTTGCTTACTAATTTGTAGATATTTTGTTCTTATTGAAACATAGTGCGCCTAGTGATGTTGTTAAAATGATATATTAAGATCGTCTTATTTATTCCTCTTTTATTTAATACCGTTTTGCAAATGCAAAATTACCTAAAATTTGAAGTTATCCAGATCATCAAGAACAGTTGCAAAGCAAGTAGGTTGTGTTGCCTAGAGAAATCTTTTAACAAATGCTTTGATAGATTTATTTCTGTTTTTAACATAAACGGAAATCTGTCTGATTTAGGTAATATAGCTTTTAGAAATTTCAAATGCTTGCACTGGAAGTAAAGATTTTAAATGAAGAATGATTTCTAATTAATTAAACAAAGAACACTAAGCAATTTTGCTATTTTTTGCTGGTCAAATTAAACTGACGAATGTAATGAGTGACGGTATTTGTAGTCAGTAAAACATAAATGAATGGTAAAATTTACAACTTAAATTTATTTTGTTCACTTCAGATTTGCAAGAAAATTTCATACCCACGCAAATATTTTTATGTAAAACCTAAAAGAGGAATGTATTAAAGGCAATTTAGTTAGAAGGAAGCTAATGCGGAAGCAATAGTCGAAAGCGTGCTGAGAACTGGAATTTTCAACGAGGACGCCTCAAGCACTTGGCGCAATTGCACATCCCTTGCCCATTGCGCTCCTGATTGTAATTCCTGCGATCGTACATCTGATCGGACACCGGGCGCGGCGGAAGCGGCGGATAGCTGTTCTCGAAGTCGTACTGATTCTGCCCGTTCTGATGCGGATCCACCTTCACCCACTCGTTCTTCCTGGCGTCCATCTGCCAGGTGCCATTGCTGTTCACCACGGTGGTGCCCATCTCGTGGCGGCTGTGCTCCTCCATCTTCGGCTTCCTGGAGTTGACATTGGGTGGCTCCCTGCCGAGCCCGCCTCCGTTGGAGTTGTCGTTGAGATTCGGATCCATGTAGCGGGCGACCTTCTCCACGTAGCCAGAATTGCGAGGGAACGGTGTTGGCTGGTAATTGGGACGCTTGGCCAACGCTTCCGAGCGTGTGTTGTACGAGTTCTGACGGCGCATCTTGTTCTCGCAGTGCGGACACTTGCATTCATTCTGCTCGTGGCAGCAGCGCTTCACGTGATTGCAGCTGCTGTATTGGCGAATCGATTCGTCATCTTCGAAGATCGGCTTGTCCAGATTCTTGTTCTGTCTGCTGAGCATCTCGAAGCGCTGCATGGTCTTCTGCACGCGCATACGGTTGCGGTACGAGAGGGTGTTCTCGAGTTCGTCCATCAATTCCGGATAGTCCCCGGTGCGCTGGTAGGCGAGATTCATATACTCCGAGTTGGAGCTGTCCGAGCAGTAGCTCATCTGGTCATCGGACTGTTGCTGCTGCTGTTGTTGCTGGGAGCAGTAGTTATTGTGCTCGTTTTCGGCGCACATGCATTGGCACTTGCAGGTGTGATGCATGGGGCAGCTTTCGTACCCGTTGCAGTTGTTACTGCACGTGGACTCATGGCTGTACGTGGTGGACCCTCCGGGTTCTTCGTACGGGTATGGCTTGATCGGCTGGCGATATTGCGGCTGGCGGTTGTACTGCTTCTTCGTGACGTAGTTCCGGTTCGTGTTGTGGCTGTACATCTCCTCGTGGTTGCTATGCTTCTGCTCCAAGTCTGAGTCGGGCGAGATGTGCCGCTGGTACTGGTGATGGTGGCCGGGAAGAGGATGCCGATGATGGTCTAGCTCCCTGTCGCGCTCCCGGTCGTTGTGCCCGTCAAAGTGCTGCGGCGGCGGCGGCAGCGGGATGTGTGGGCGGTCGGGGTCCAAGTGGCCCTCGAAGTTGTTCGGCTGGTAGGCGCGCACCGGAAGCTGCGGCTTGGACTTGCGCGGCGGGGCTGCGGGCGGCTTGCTGGAGTTGGCCGCGCGCCGATTCTGCTGCGGTAGGTGCTGATGGTTCGGCTCGCCGTGCGAGATCTCCTGGTAGGACGAGTTCTCGTGGATCGGATGGCCGCCGCCTTGCGCTTGAGCGGCGCCGACGGCGATGGGGGCACTCTTCGAGTGCGACGGGACGTGCGACTTGTTGCCGCTCGAATGCGGCGGGATTTGCGCGTTGCGGCACGACACGTACGAATCGGAGATGTGTCGATGGCCACCACAGCGACTCGGATACAAGGGTGCGCCGGGATTGTTGCTGCAGGTGCCGTTCGGCGGGTTGTTGCTGCTGCTGTTGTTGTTGGCGACGTGCTTCAGGACGGGCTTATTTGGACAGCACGGCCGGCAACAATCTTTCATATTATTGTCACCACTCCGTTTACGGTCTGATACGTCGGGATCCTTTTCGGGCTCCTCTCTCGAATAGCGTTGGTAATCGGGCATTACTTCCTCGACGCTTGGTGGAGGAGACGGTGGTCGGAGAGGTTCCCGATGTGGTTTCACACTTGGACGTCTCTTCAACCGATGACAGGTGCGTCGCGTGCAGATTTCTGTGGAAGAAAGCGAGGTGGATTAGAAATTTCGAAAACAATTTCAAATCATCAAAACTAACGTTTTCTATGAGCTTGTGAGACTGGTGAATATGGGGAGGCTGCGGCAAGCGGAGGTTTTACTACTTCCTTGATGAGTTCCTGGGATACTGGTGGTGATGATTTGGAAGCGTTTGCTTTTTGGACGGTGGTCTTCTCGAATTCGGGCTCCGCACTTACGGGATTGACTTGCGCTTTGCTTTCGAGTGCGGTTTGAAGTTCGGTGATCTCCGAGTCGGTGCTATCATAAAACAAATTATGAGTAGCCGGAGCGCAAATGGAAACGAAATTCTTTATCGGATAGTCGTTCTTACTGCCACTCTTCGGGAAAGCAGTCGAAGCGCCTGTCGTTGTCACTGATTCGGTCTCACTGTCTGATTCAAATTTGTGTTTCGGATGGTGCGAAGAACCAGCTCCCATTTAACCCCATGAACGCGCACCAGACAGGAAGAAATTAGCTCAATATTCGAAATTCATGGATTGCGTCACGTACGTCACAGCAACATTTCAAATGCGTGGGATTTCGGCGTGCGGGATTGTGGCGGGCAAAATGGGATCAGAATTTCGAAACGTTCGCAAAATTTATTCGACCGCGAGTGGCGAGAGACTGAAAACGATTGAAGGATTTCCGGGTGGGTGACGCATTCAATCCGAAGGAACGAAACACAATAAATGGCGTAACTGACGCAGAACGCTTCATGCGCAGTCGTCAAACAAATGAAATGTCAACATTGAAATGGACGTTGTTGCTTTATTGTCATGCTCTTATTGTTGTTTGTTGATAGCAAGGATGGGCGGGTCGTCGGCCAGGTGACGGAAGTACGCAATCGGCGAGGTGCCGAAATACGCCCGGCCCACTAGCTCCATGATGATGATGATGACGCTGATGATCATCTCCCGGCGGCGGGGCCCTCACTAGCTGCGTCGGCGTATCCGCAGAACGGCCGCCATGCGTTTGAGGAGCTCGCGACCTTTGCGGCCGCGCGAGGACCGCCCGGCGCTCTCTTCGTCGGTGACGGCGCGCGTGATGGCCGACTCCGCCGAGGTGACTTCCGGCTGCTGGTGGACGTTCGGCCGCGAGCGCATCGCCTCCGCGGTGGTGACGCGCGCAGCTACCACGTCCACGTTCATCGTCGAATTGATGGGGCGCGACACGTGGCCGGAGTGCTGCGACGGGCTCACTGACAGCTCCGACTCGCTCTTGAAGCCGTTCTTCTTCTGGTAGCTGAAGAGCTTGATGATCGAGGCGATCTTCGCCTTCGAGATGGTCTTCGTGGAGTTGGTCGTCACGCTCGAGGGATTGTTGTTCACCGCCTCCAGATTCTGTGACTCCATAACATGCGCCGGCCGAGTTGGTAGGGTCGGTTCACTCCGTCTGGGAACCTGCGATCTCTTGCGTGGCACGGATGGATGCAGGGAGGTGTTGATTCGCTGCCATTTAGCGTCGCATTTCGAGTCGGATTGAATTTCGGGTCGGGATGACATTGCCAAATGACATGACGCTCAGAGCCACCTTGAATTTTTCAAACATACAAACCACATGAAACAAACGACGACGTTCGGAAACAAATTTTATTCAAAACAAATTATTTAAATCCATGATACTGTTTGCGTTTACCCTTGAGGACACTCCAAATCTTCTTAATCGGGTTCATTCTGGGCGATTCCTTCGGACTTTTGGGAATGACAGGTGAAACCTCACCTTGAACATAGTTCAAATGTCTGTAGTAGTTCCGAATTCGCTCCTTGTACAAATCATGTTGACTCAACAATTCCCCATGCGGAACCGATCGAATGAGAAACCTTTGCTGTGGCCGAATTCTTCGCACCCTTGGTTCCAGGTATAACACATCCGTTTCCGTCTGGGTTTCCCAAACATTACTCGAACTTTCATACTCGAGTGGAGACCGATTGCTGGTACTTCTGGAATAGGGTGACTCATCCATATGTGGTTCCAAATAAGTCGTCGTCGTTGCATCCAGGGAACATTTCATAACACTAACTTGTGAAGTATTGTCGGAGTAACTATGCTTCATTGGAACTGTTTGCACTTCTTCGTTGCACATCGCTGGAATCGTGCTTACCAAGGTTCCAATTGATGCGAGGGATGGACTGAATGAGGAATATTTCACTGGTGGCACTCGTGGGGCTTTGTATAGGGATGAAATCACGGATGAGGTCTCCGAAGCTGGAGGATTCAACCCTGGAAACTTATTGATGGTTTCGTCAAGAACTGTGAAATGCACTTGATCCTTGAAAAGACGGCAATTACAGGACATCCGGGACGACATGATAGAAGTGGTTGTAAATTCTGAAACTCGACCTTCAGAAAGATAGTGACAATGACATGTACGTTCCGTAGGCTGAGGTTGAGAGTTCGGTGAAGAACTGGAACTGCTTGGATTATCCAAGAATGCCAGATTTAGTTTAGGGACGTCAGGATGAGCAGGTTGAACGGACTCAGAATTCATTTCCGGAGAGGGTGATGGTGATATTTCACTCATCCCTGAACTTATATTACAGGAATAGAAAACCGGTGTTGTCTGAAGAGTAGTTTCAGAAGAGAAATATTGCAGTGGTTCGACCGTTGGATGTCTAGGAGTCTTCATGGTATCGGAACCAACGGATATCTCAGAATCGGTTTCATCGCAAGCGCACATCGTTTGAAAGTCTTTAGAAGCTGCCTCATTGTACAAATCCTTTTCATCTTTGGTGACAATGAATTGAGTCGTAGATTTTGAAATGGTGTGTTCTTGTGAGTCATCCATTAATAATTTAAATTCACGGGAATCTTCGCGTATCGGTTCCAGATAGCTGCGTCGTATCAAAAATTCTGGTCTTGTTGGTGATATGAAACATGTCTCTTGATAATTGGGACTTTCGGTGAGAAACGTCGAGGTAGAAGCGTTATCAATGATGTTTGGTGATGTTTGATCCGTTGTTGAAGTAATATCCGAAGAGGTCGTACCAAAATCAAGATTTTCAATGGAAACCTTCGAACTCAACCGTTTCATTTCAAATCTTTCATCGTCATCAAACTCTTCGTCGTCATATTCCGATTCTGGAGACGTGAAAACTTTTGCAGTCACAGAACTCAATGGTGAAGCCATAGACTTTTCTGTAGATGATAGATAGACAAATTCTTTGCGTTGTAACCATTGCTGGTTGCCGTTTTGCCGCATGTGATCCATGGACGCGTCGTTCAAATCTGTAATGTAGCTTGAAGTATCGTAGATTCCTTCCGTCGTTTCCAAGGATGTCGTGGTACCACCGACGTATTCAACAATATGTTTGAAATCCTGCATTGAAGCCAATTCTGGAATATGCTGTCTTTCAACATCTGCAGTTCCCATTCTCGGAGATGTATCCTCGGATTTCTTTGAAATATCTTTATGCTCCTGGTACGTGAAATCATAATCACTGGACCATTCGGAATCCCAACCGGAAGCTTTTACACTTTTATCGGTTTTCTCTGTTGGGGCTGAACTGTAATCTGAGTCATCAATACTGCCATCTTGTGGTCGTAGCAAGAATGACTGCGGGTCATCATCTTCATCATCTCTTTCAGAAGGATTCCTTTTTGGTTTCTTCTTCTTCGTCTTTTTCTTGGACTTTTTCTTTTTCTTCTTTTGCTTTCTCTCATCTTCAGCCTGAAGTTTACGTTTCATTTTGGCTTCATCTTCCGAAGAATCTTTTTCCTCGCTGATATCTGAAAGATCTCCATAGCTGATTGGATCCAGACAGACCGTACATAGATTCTGCAAATCGTTGAAGCACTGTTCGCAGAATAATCCAGGACAATTTGGGGTGGCGCATTTGATGAAAACGTTCTTGTCATTTTCCCGTTGGACTTCTCCGCAGAGTAAGCAGTAACTTTGCTTCCCACTTCCAAGAATCAGAGCGCAAATTTTATATTTTCTGTAAAACCACATTAAAATATGATGTTATTTGATTATATGATATTGTTACGTTAATTTTGCACGTAGGAATTCTTTGCATGTGATTTTCGTGACTGATTTATCCGACATCACTTTGCGACGAAGTTGACGACGTGCAAACTTGAGGAAGGACGATCTCGAACGTAATATGTGATTATACAACCAGATGGCTCTCTCGCGTGCTCTCTGAGGATTGTAGTAACACATCACGGAGTGTCGAAAACGCAGACCGTAAGGTTCGAAGATTGCGAGGAACCAACACAAAATCAGCAAGGATCCTGAAATTATCATCACTTAGAATACTCAAAAATTAGTAGCATCAGAATGAAACCTATCTGAATATATCTGTCATAATCAGGTGGTATCGGGTCTGGTAAACATGGTATGGTATCAATCTCCAGGTTGATTCCCAATGGTTGAAACGCCCGTACAATTCCCTTCAGCAAAGAAGCCAAGAATCCTTCACCTTCAATATGAACTCCTGGCATATTTGGGGCATCAATTTTCGACTGGAATCTTCCATAGTATCTTATTTTGGTCATGATCCAATAGAGGGAATAATCTGTAGCCATGTGAGTGGATAGTTTCAGCGTGGACATGAGAAGGATCATTGCAGCCTGGGAAAGTCTGGACTTCTCTTTTTTGACCAATCTCATCGAACTAGTCTGAAAATGCAATATTTTAGAATTCCAAAATATATTATCCCTCTTGGAGATTTTTACTGATATGTAAAGTTTTCGTTCACGATGATTTAATGGCAAAACAGTTTCCAAACCCAATTGAGCCCTTCGAAGATCCAATCTTCGAAAATCCTTGGTGATAAACTTATTATCAAACATTTCATTCGTAAGAAACTTATGCCGGTAGTAAACTACTTTAACGACCATGAAAATAAAGAAAATGCTTGCTGCACTACTAATGAAATCGAAGACTTTGATGAGTCCGGAACTTCGCTGTTTGATTTCGGTAACAATTCCAGCAGTGATATCCCCCATGGATTTGGTATGGTTCGATTCGAAATGGTACGAATGTTTGAACTTGATGCGAACATAAAACATGGTGCGGATGTGTCGGATGAACTGTTTCACTTCTGCAAAAAAAAAAATAAAATTAGTTGTTGATTATTCCAAAATTCCAAAATTCACAGCTTACTGGTAACAATTGCCGTAACGGTGCTCTTGATGAAATCTACAATGGTGCAAAGAAAATCCAAGGCTTTCGCCAGGAAACAGACATGTTTAACGAGATAAGTGATGTTGCACATCCAATTAAAAATCGGGCCCAATTTCGCATTACAATCAACGATGGCGTTTTCGAAAACCTTTTGACATCGTTGAAAAGGCGTTCCAAATTCATGGTTACAAACATTCATCATGCGTCCGATGAAATCAAACGCCGATTTTATAATGTTAACTAAACTCATGATAATCCTCTTGATGCTTAACAAAATGTTTTTGATCTTCGCGACGATCTCCTTGATGGTTGCAACCACCTTTTTGATGATGTCCCGAATGGCGTAGAAGGGTTTCTTCACGACCTCCCAGATTTGCTTCACCGCCGCTTTTAGCTGTTCCTGGCCACAAGCGAGCGACTCCCCAAGGATACTCATATTGTTAAGCGTATTCTTCGCAGGTCCTGTAATTGCCAGGATGTACGCATACGCCAGGAGCGCCTGACGTCCCTTTTTCGAGAAGAACTGCGGAAGGACGAGGAAGACAATGCATCGCACCTTATAGCTGAACGCCAGTCCAATGGTAAGGATGGATCCGAAGATGGCGCACATGATGGTCGCCGTGGAGAGCGTGAAGTTCAGCTGAAGCACGAAGAACATGAAGAAGATGTAGGTGAGTAGGAAGCCGCCGAAGAATCCGGCGATGCTCTTCACTAGGAAGTTCTCGCATGTCCCCTGATTGCGGATGTTGAAGCACAAGCGATATGGGCACGAGTGTTTCGGAAACGTGAAGCATTTCACGATGCGGCGCCTCAAGTCGGTGCAAAAGTGGCGGTATTTTTGCTTCTTGGAGAGTTTGATTTCTTGGCGTAGCGATTCCGCGTAGGAGTCTTGTTTTTCTTTCAGGAGCTCCAATCGGCGCTTCTCCAGCCGTCTTGCACGGCATATCAAACGCACGAACATTTGTCTCTCAGCGATTTCTTAAACCATCTTCTTTAAGCGTGATTATGTATTTTGAGATGACAGTTTTCGTAAAGTTGTTGTGCGCGGTGTGTTGCCTAGCAGCCATCGTAATTGCTTTCGTGATTTCATTTTCAATTATAGAGTAAATTAGCATCTTAATTACGTCGTTGCCTACTTGAATACTAATTTGTAATTGAATATTCGGTTCAGAATGAGGGGAGTGTACATACAGTTAATAATTGAAAGTCAATTAATGGGCAATTAATAAAATTTGGTCCTGATTTCAATATTTTTGAAGCTTCCTTCATATTTCCCGGTATTAATTCTCAAAATATAAAATTTTGTTTATGTAATTCAGTTTGTAATAATTGTAAGCATACATTTCATTTCAGAAAGGATTAAATATTTCAGATGGGTCAAACGTAATTGAGAATTCACCAAATGTAAATCAGAAGACTTCAAATGCAAATCAGATTAATGTCACTTTTTGTTAAATGTTTATGTTTTACATTACTAGTGCAGTAGTAATTACCACTAAATTTAGAAATACTACTTAAATCAACTATTCAAAGAAAGCAGAATTATATGTTATGCTTTTTAAAATTCAAATGACAATTTCTGAATTGGGTTGTTCGGAAAGTAATTTCGTTTTTTGCGGAAATGAAAGATTTTGAGGTCCAACACCATTTTCCATCTTTCTGGTAACAGCAGAATTCAACGTTCAAAAAAATTCTGTTATCGCGTCAACTTAGAAACATGGTGAATTTTCTATATCGAAATTATCAGAACGAAATTTAGCGAACCAGTTCTGGCACTGGCATACTATCAACACACCTTCTCCAATTTATTTCTGACTTGAACAAAATTTTTACCCTTTTTGTAGTAAAACAGTAAGATAAGCCGAAAATTCTGTTTATAGAAGCTGCGTATAGAATTAATTTGAATTTTTCACACACAAACGTTGCTATATGAGCTGTCAAAGCATATAAAAATTATAAGATTAAGTGTGAAGCAGGGTTCAAAAAATACAATAAAATCCTCTATCGGGAAAAAACGAAATGAATTTCCGAAGATTTCAATACATTATAAATTACATTTATAGAATTCTGAATTTTAAGTAACGTTAATTGAATTACATTTGATATTTTCTCAATTTTATTTAATAATTTAATGTCTTCTTTTAAGAAATTTAATTGATACTTTCTGAATTGCAATTGGTATTAAACTGTTAGAAATCATAAATTTTGCACAAATTTGATTTACAATAATGACAACCGGAAATAAAATATTTCTGTTTCTTGTTATATGACTTCATTCTAAGAAAATTGTCGTAAATCTCATTTTTCGGACAAAAAAGACAAATAAATATTTGCATAAATATAGTATACTTCATCAAAATTTGTCATCATATAAAATATAATATGACAAACTAATTAAAGTGAAAATCACGTTTTCGGAATTTCTGATTATCTAATAATCTATTTCAAAATTGCGTTTAAAAAGAAAAACGAATGCATGCATTTGTATTTTAAAAGACGAACACGATAAGGATTATAAATTTACTAAATATATTTCAGTGAAAGTGAGAGAGTTGTTTTTTGGTGAAAAGTAATTTTGTATGCACTATTAAACGATCACAAAACCTAAATAAATAACTTCCAACTAAAGTATACAATTTTCATTTTATTTTAATTACTTGTTTGGTATTTATTACTTATTTATGGATAAATATTTTTGATAAGTGTATTATTAACATTCTTCCTCAAGTTTCCATTTTTAAGTTTTACTTATATATTCGTCAAATGTATATTTCCTATTACGTTTGAGTTTGAATATTTGGATCACACGTGGAAACCTGGCAATATTAGGTTTATTCGATACTTGCACTTTTCCTGCACTTTTACCCTTTTTAAATGTTAATTATGTTTTATGTTAATGTATTAATTTGAACTTGGTCAAAAAGTGACCCAAAAATACATTAGTCAAGTGCATAAATTGGATAGCACCAAATATGGATTTGAGTTTAAAATAGGTATAACACTGGTCAACACTAATTTTGGTGCCGGACCATTTTAAGAGGATTAAGGGTATATTTGGTGCGCTGAATGAAATTCTGAAATTGATTTTTGGCTATCAGCTCTAGTTTTTTATTTATAACAATTTTATGATTTTAGCAATTTTTGCTCTTTGAAATAGTTCTAACAACAATTATTTAATTTATTTATATTATATTTATTATTATTTCCATGTATTTATTGTTATTATATATTAACATATAACATTAACAACAAAACAAATTAGTTATAAAAGTATTTTTTGCATAATGTTGTATAAATTTATTCCAAATACTTCTTTGATAAAATCTATCAAAAGTTGGCAAATGTCTAACAAATTTAAGCTATTTGCGGTTATATTTAATACCAGCTCTTCAATGGATTTGGATTATTATTGTTATAACCCACCACTATGACAATAAACATATATATTATTAAAAAATATCATTTCAACATTTAAACAAATGTACTTAAAAAGTTTTTTTTTGCGATATGTTGAATGGTATGCATCACCATCTTCTATTGTCAAAGTCTAGCTGTCATCACATGCTGATGCAAATATTTTCTCTATTTTCATTTTCTGTATATTAATCATGTTTATAGCAGAATACATCGGGTTGATTCCTCAAACTTCTACTACTTGGATTCATTTTCACTGATCAAATTGCAACACGAATAATTTTACTGAGTAACACTTGTCATATGGGTTGCTAAACTGAATGCTAAACCAAAATGCTAAATACTTATATAAAAATGGTTATTATATCCCCACATATGGTGTGGGAGCCAGGCAAAACAGACAATTTCTGAAATTCATCTATGGTCCCTACCTACTGGACTTATCCTGGTACGACCTTTTGCAGGTGCGTAATCGTATATCTCAAAAAACTAGAAGTAATAGAGAAAATTGGATTGCAGATTTGAAATCAGCATGCCGAAAACTAACAGAATCAGTTCAAAAATCTGGGACAACAAAAAATATTTTTGTTAAAATATCAAACAGATATCGATTAATTTAAAATCTGTTAATTGCAATAAAAAAACGTCAGATTTAACTCAGAATATAATTCTGATTCATGAAATGTAATTCAGAAATTTTCATTCGAAATTCAAAAATCCAAAAATGTTTAGGTATTCTCAATGTCTTTTATGGCAAATTTAATGCTGTTATTATTTATTAAACTATTTGGTATTTGCTTAATGTGCGACGATGATATTAGTAAATTATCAAGATAAACTATCAATAATTATCAAATATTCTTATTTGAATAATATTCGAAAATTAAAACTTCAAAATTAAGCTATTGCAAAAATTTATGTTTAGTAGTAATTTTCTAATATTTTCATAATTTATTCATTATTCTATGATTGACACGCAAATAATACTAATGAATAATAATGATATGTCCTTAATAAGATAATTATATAATTATACGAATACTTTTTCCTATGTATTTTCTTTATCCTGGTAATTAAAATGAAATAATGACGAACTAATAAACGCATTTTTTGAATTTGTTTCATTAGGATAATAGTTATTTATGCACCAAGAGAATTAAATGACGTTTTGTTCCCGAAACTGTAAATAATAATTTTCAGTGGAATGTAGAAACCGTCCTTAATTCTTGAGGTGCGTACAATATTTTTCTCCTGATCTGAGGTCTTGAATATAGTTTATTGAAACAAATGCACAATTTTAGTTGATATACTTGAGAGAGTTTGGAAATAAATTAGCCCTTGATTTACCGAATTTCTACCATGTTATAAGCCTTCTGACACCCGGTCGGGAGAAAAACAATAAAACTATATGTAGATAAAACTTGAATAATACCATGAAAGAAATTAAAGAAATAGAACATTTACCTTTATATTGACGTTTCTGTTTACCCATTTTAGTGGTTTTACAAGAATTTCATGTAAATAAGCCTACTGAATGTTGATGTCACTTGATATTTTGATAACATTTTCGCTCTATTAACAAAAGTGACACATATGATACATGAAATCGATCAAAATTACAAAAATGTTGTATATCCCCTTGAAAAATTAAGTTTGATCCATGTCCCTCTTTTTCTGAGTCAGTATGAACTACTAGTCATAAATATATATCTACTCGTATACCAAATTTCAAGAAAAAATCACATAACAGAGAATATAAAGTGTTAGACATAGTTGCTGTAACATCCTGTATACAGCTAACTAGTACATCAAATTCTTAGATGACTTGAAATATTTGAAAAGTATTTTAAGGTTTTCGCATGAACTTTCTTTGATATTTTAATTTTAAAGTAATGCTAAGTTTGTGATATCTGTTGAAGTAAAAATTCTATATATGAGTCTGATTTAATATAAGAATGTTGACACTATTTCCCGGAATTGAAAAAATATGTTTTTATTGCAGAAATAATCTGCGAAATAATTCAATGCATGTTAATTAATACTTTAAAATAAACAAATATTTTAAAATTATTTTTCTGGAAATTTTGATCACTGTAAACTTTAATCCTTTAATAGGGAATCTGCAAAATGATAAGGCTAATTAGACAGGATATCTTTTGTTTTCATGTTTTACCTAAAAGTTCAAATTTTTGTAAAATATAACTACTATATTTTATAATTAAAGTTATTCATTATAAGATAAAAGTGATTTGAAATTTAAATGAAATAGCACTTATCTTATATTTGGTGTTCTTATATTTTTCTTCTTTCTAGTTACATTTAAATAAGTTGAAGCGTAATTTATGTAAAATACATAAATTATAGTTCACCATAAAGCGAAAGAAAATTATTGATGCAATAATTCTTGATTGAATAAATGTTTATTACTGTCATAATATACTTAGAAAAGTATCTTAATAGTCCTATGAAACTAACCGGCGTAGAATTTTTTTGAGAATTTTTTGACAATACCAAAATTCCGACAATCTTTAGGAATCAATCTTTCAAACATATGCTAAAAAGGGTTATATATTAAAAAAATCATCATTTGCATGTGTATTTTGTTAGAATGTGAATAATGTAAAACAAAATATTAATATGCTTAATATTCTAAAAATCACGAAGGAATTCCAAAAAACAAAGGAAATAAAGGGGTTGAACAGGATTATCAGCTATTTAATTTTATTACTTTTATCTTAGCTCTCAAATTCAAATTCAAATTTGGAGCGCATTTTTAAACACCTTAGATGGATTTTTGGTTCTCAATGTTGATGACATATGTATAAGTTTACTAAATTCCGCTTACGCTTATGTTTACTAAATTTCTACTAATGCAGATTTTTCCTGTAATTAAGATTAGTTTAAAGTTTATTTGAAATTCCATGTTGAAATTATTAGCTTCCACCATAATATTTACCTCAGTGTTTTGTCTGTCCTTATCTTATCTTCGTATAATAGAATGTAGTCATGATGATAAGGAGTATTCAGATATGAGCCAAATTTTCAAATTTCCAATTGCTCTTAAAAATGATTGTTTAATTAATTCAAGCCCTTTTCAGAAATAAGAATTATAATGATTTTTATGATGAAAAAATTAGCTATGATTTGTATTTCAAAAAAATCGAAATTGACCTCATAACACGAAAAATCAACGATTCATTTTTTCACTCTACCATCATAAACTATTTAAAAATGTTTCCTTTAGTGACAAAAATTGAATATTTTTCACTTGTCAAATCAGTGATGTCCATTTCTCTACAGGTGGCAAAAATGAATACCTTTTTTTCTACAAGTGGGAGAAATGAATGACATCTCACAAAATAAAGTGCTATTGTTGCTAAGGTATGAAGATGTTAAGGTTTGGCAAACATAATTATAATGTGTCAGCTGATACGAAATTCTGACGATTTAATTGTGACATTTGAAATGTCATATCAAAAATTCTGGAAGTAATTTTGGATTTTGTTGCTGCTTGGAACATGTATCAACTTTTTTCCAGTAAGATAAAATGTCGTATATTACACGTGTGCGAAATATCATAATAAACTCGTGAAATTTGTGTATCAATGATTTTTAATTTAACATTTCTCACCCTTATAATATAATCTCCTATTAATGTAACTAGCAGGATAAAAAAGAATTTTTCGAAAATGCAAAAATCAAACTTTTATTTATATCGCGATAACTGAAAATGATATTTTTGAAAACGTCATCGAATTCATTTCAAAATAAAAGCCATGGCAAATACCTAATTATTTTTCGTATCTCTTACCGTTTCACAGATTCGCAATTCGAAATATAAATTATTGAGCTAAGAAAATTTTAATCACTAGTAAACTTAAATTGTATTAGAAATAACTTAATATTAGAACGTATACTTTGTTCAAATGTATTCTAAGATTATCATGCAAATATTTGATAAATTTTTGATAATATACCTTTATAACATCTTTGCTATACAACAAACTATATGTATGTGATATTATAATATATAAACTCAATTTAGGATTTGTCCGTTTTTTAAATGGTGTAATAATATATAGGGTGTTCCATTTAAAACAACATAACTTGTGCGTAAATTATTGGTGCGTCATTCTTTTGTCTTTCTGACAATGAGCAAATATTACAAAATCAGAGATTCATATCTACACTTACAGCAAAAATAATAACAAAAAAACTAAAAAATTAAGAAGATAAAGGAGGTGGACGCGATAGCTGAGAAAACCAGAATTTTTCCGTCCAAATTTGATTAGCATTTATTAGTCAATTGTAACAATTTGATGAAAATAAAAAAACAACACTCCTTGTCTTCGATTTGTCAAGCTTCGAATCCATCAAAACTGGAAGCAGTCGTCGGGGGCGGCGTGAACTCCAGCGGGGGAATGGCGGCGGCGGAAGAAGCCCTACCACGACGCTCCGACCGGATATAAAGGCAGCTCGTCACCGTGTCACCCGACCAATGTCACTTGTTGATCCTTTTCGGTGCGTTCGTCGTGTCTGGTTGTGTCGCGCGCGCGTTTGCTTCCCATAGTTCGCACGGTGTGTCGTTAGCCCATTACGTTCCACACTTTCGTGTCCGGTAAGTGATACTTCAACTTGGGGCACTTGGACGTCTTCCTCCACCTTCAAAAAGCTTCCTCGTTGGGAGTGTGTCACCAGGACGTCGAACATTCTAGCCACCATCACCAAACAGAAGTGAATCGTAAGTCCATTCTCGTAAGCCACACATCAAATCTGAAATTGACCATATAAAATTATTTAGGAATTTGAAGGAGCCACCATGGATGTTGAGGAGTACAGAATTCGTGGTGAGTAATAGTTTTATTTTGTTCGCCTTTTTAGAACGAGTGCAGTTAATTAGATAAGTAAATTAAGTAAAGCTTCACGAATAAGCAAATGCACTTTATGTTCGCAAACGAAATTTACTAAAACCCATCCGGAGTAGATAAAGTTGTAAATAAGTTAAATGAGCTCCACTGCTCGCAGTGTTTTACTACGCTGGTGGAAGAAGAGCGGATGACATTTGCGCCTTTCGCATTTCGTTTGCATTCGCAATATCTCCACGCCGGCCGATTTGAAACATCGATGAAATTGATATTCATGTCCCAATAAAATCCGGAGCTATCCGAGGCGAATTGTTTCACGCCCAGTTTCCTTCAGGACTGAGCAATACACATTGATTTGTCAATACAGTGGATGCAATTGCCAATATTTGAAGACATTTACTTACTTCTTAAGACATTACTTACTACATTTCCAATAACGTTGAAATTGTACGTGTTTGTAAATTATCTGAATCTTGTTTTATGGATATAAAAGCATCCATTATTTCAATACTTCCAAAATTTTTATTAGCTAGCAAAAACTTGTTTATAAGTTATTTTATCTTACTGGTGCATATAATGTTGCTTTTCCTATGCGTGCTTTTAGTGACAAAAATTGAATATTTTTCACTTGTCAAATCAATAACGTACATTTTTCAACAAGTGGAAAAAATGAATACCTTTTTTTCTACAAGTGGGAGAAATGAATGACATCTCACAAAATAAAGTCCTATTGTTACTAAGGTATCAAGATTTTAAGGTTTGGCAAACTTAATCATAATGTGCCAGCTCAAACGGAATTCTGACGATTTAATTGTGACATTTGAATTGTCATATCAAAAATTGTGGAAATAATTTTGGATTTTGTTGCTTATTGGATCAACTTTCGTCTCGTTAGATAAAATGTCCTTTATTACACGTATGCGAAATGTCATAATAAATTCGTGAAAATTCTATATCACTCATATATAATTTCATTTCTCCCACTTATAATATAATCTACTATTTATTAATATTAATATGACCTAAAATTGAATTGTTTTCTTTTGAAAGGTAAAGAAATGGTGGACTACATCGCTGACTATCTCTCGACAATCCGGGATCGCAGGGTGTTCCCGGATAAGAAGCCGGGATTTCTACACGACTTGATACCGGATAGTGCACCAATCGAGGGAGAAAAATGGTCCCAAATTTTCAACGACATAGAAAGAGTTATCATGCCTGGAGTCACTCACTGGCAATCACCACATATGCACGCGTATTTTCCGGCTTTAACCAGTTATCCGTCAATGTTGGGTAAGTTTGCTCTTTTACAAATACATATTATAAGTATTCAATGTGTGTTGTTCAACGTTTATTCGCTTTTAGACAGCTTGGTATTTGCAGGCAACTCTATTTTTTGCATTTTCATAATAATACGAGAGATAACAGTTAACGAAAATTTTACATATATGACTTATCATGACAAAATTATGAATACAATAATAATAATAATAATTAAATTTGTTGGCAAAACTAAATTTTTATTACACGTGTATTATAAACAGTCCTTTAAAATACTCGTGCTTTTAAAGTTGCTTTGAAAACAAAATTTTTGAATAATTATACACTAATATCATTCATAAACTGGAAAATCAAATTGAAATTAAATACTATTTTATTAAAATCGTTTTAAGGAAACTTTGGAATCATTCCTTTTTGGTTCCTCTTCTAATAATTGTATCAAATATGTTAATTAAAAAAAAACTAATAATTCAAAACGGCAATTACTTATGACTTTTTGTCTTAAAATATACTTTTTAGGACAATTAAAGATTGTATATATTATTTTTAAAAATAAATTTTAATTTATTAAAATTATATTTACTAATTAATATCTAAAATATTACGATTCGTATATTCATTTTTTAATTAATATAGATATTTTTTATGATAGACTTATTTATTTTTTGTTCTATGACTAAAGTTGAATATTTGACTAATCTAAGTATGGCTTAAGCTACCATTATTGTTCTTGAACGTCAATATAAGATCGAATCATTAATTTCCAAAAAATATTTAGTGGTATTTTTCAAAAATTAATTGATTAAAAGATTCTTTGTTTCCTTTTCATTTTTTACATATTTGATAATATAATATAATTAAAATTTAATAAAAATTAAATATTTTTGACTATATTTCAAAAATATATAGTAGACTATCTCATCAGAAATTTAATTAAAATATTTTGAGATTTTCTGCTTTTTTTTCATTCATTTTCACTGTAAAACAGTAACGTAAATTATTTTATAATTGATTCCAAAATAATTAATTATATTAATTTGCAAGTAAATTGCACTTGCTATCACAAAAGTATAAAGTAAAGTAACATATGAGTTAACAATTGTGATAATTGTTGAAAACATAGTTTCAAAATTATTATAAGTGACCAGGAAATCATTAACAATTATTTAAACTTGGTACTTCATTATCATATTTGACAAACCTTAAATATTAGTAATCAGGAAAACCAGTAATTGACCTCACATGTTGTTACTCAATTTAGTCACAAGTTAAATAAATGGTTGTAATTTCATTGCTTTACTCATTTTCCAATAATATTGCAGAAAAAGTAAAATCTACTTTGTAATTGGGCCAACAGCAAACGTAATTCAGGTTTGTTATATATAATTCAATTTTCAACAATTTTAATTCAGTTTTAATAAATATAGTTTAGAAAGCATAAGTTTTTGAGACGATTAAATGTATTTCAGATTAGTCAAATATAAATGAGATTATATCAAATTAAATTCAGAAGAGCACAAATGCAAATCAGATTGGAGACAATATTTGTTAAATAATTATTAATGCATCAGTAATTATCAATCAGCTTATAAATACTACTTCTAAATTTTATTCAATAGAATCGGAATTAGAAATAATGCTTTCTGAATTTGAAATGACAATTTCTGACTTACATTACATTATTTGCAGAAATAATCTTTCAGTTAAAAATCTAGTCAATCTATCTGAATAACATGTAATGCTTTCTGAATTTCAAATGGCAATTTCTGAATTAAATTTGACGAATTGAAATTACATTTATAGCATTATGATTCAAACGTTTTTTGGATTTCAATTCATAGATCTGAATTCCAATTGATACTTTCTTAATTTCATTTATAAATTCTAAATTACGTTTTTTATTTTTTTTTTTTAATTTAATTGATGTCTTTCGATTTGCAACCTGAAAACGTGTCAATTCCAATTGTAGGCAATTAATTTCCTGAGATTGATTCTCAAATTAAATCACCTGTCACTACTGATCTACTTTATCTACTAATTTATACAAAAATAATTTTGTAGTGGTTGAAAATATTGTCTAGGTCTAGCATGGCTTCCATTATCACTTTGACTAAAAAACAACACTAAATATAGAGACGTAACGTATAAATAAAAATTGTTTTTTAGGTTTTTCCATAATTTGTAACAACTAAACCGTGCATTAAACCGTAAAATTAATAAATCAATTATTATCTCCAAGCATCTACTTTCATTATGTTTCGTGTACACGGATATATTTATTTATGTACCAGGTGGTACAATTTACCAATAATTAATGCACATTTATTAAAGTGTTGGAATATTTTCTTTATTTATTGCGATAACAACGATATTATTCTCTTGGTAACAATTTATTAAATCATTTATTTGCAAAATCTTACTGTTTGAAATTGAATGAAATAATTGATTCATAAGAAAGCATATTTGACATTGAAATATGAATAATTTACATTTGCGTAAGTGATTACGATTTTGCGTAATTTTTTTGCATATTTCATCAACTAACGTGATTACCTTATAATTTATATTAAATAGTTAACACTTACTAATTATCATAAAAGTGTTAAAGTCAAATCTATTCAAAACTTTTATCTAGATTGCTCCTATATATTGCTTATGTATAAATTTTTTTTTTGAATTAACCAAATTTAAAACAGCTGAATTTAATTCAGAAAACATGAATTAAATTTCAGGAAAAATGAAATTATTATTATACTTTAATAAAATCATATTTTGTATATCTAAATTCAGAACAGCATTTGTACATTTTGTTATTATTTTGTTTATCTTACAGAACCCGCTTAACATTTATAAACATTTATAAGCATCAAATCTATCTAAATAATATTCTGCAGTTCCAACAATAATTTAATATTTCTTAATTTCTTAAGATGTGCCATTTCAGAAATTTTATTTTAAATATTTTTCTACTTTAGTTTAAATTGCAAATATTATTATTGTTGAATTTATAATTATAAATATTATATCTTTTGATATGTTTCATTCTTTCACGTCTGGTTTGTTTGATTAGATTATATAATTCGTGGTGAAAACCCTTGATTTGAACGTCATTTACATAAAAAAAGCATTAACATGTTTTGTCTTGAAAATATTCGAAATATTTGACGTTCTGGAGGTAATTTTCCATTATCTACGAAGTTTGAGTAAATAACTTGGGTTTAGTTGGTTACCTAGTTAATTATTCTGTTTATCAAATAACTACAACGTTTAGTCATTAATTGCTTTTAAAGGTGTTTATAGTTTGTTGTGCATTTGAAGGTTAAGGCGTTCAGTTATTTATGAATAATTTTTGCTCTAATTCTGCAAATTAATCACTGGATTTTAATAAATTAAATGTCAATATGTGGCTAATTATATGCACCAGCGACTTACATTGGGGCTGTGTTATTTAATAAGTGGAAAACTTGTAAGTTATACATTTAAAGATATTTTGTTTACGAATTATTATCATGATATCCAGTTTTCTAATTTTTCCCTTTTTACAGACTTTTGATACACAAATTCTTGTAAATCTTATTAAATTTTTGCAACATTTCATAAACAAGTGTCTTTACTCTAAATTTCTCATGAATCATGGAATGTTTACTACACGTGTATAATTTGCGCGTTTCTAAATTATAATCCATTCAAAGATCCAGAATTTGTTTTAAATGTTTGTATTTTGATGTTTTTCTATATTTAAGCCATTGGATTTATTAAACAATTCTAAATCTGCCACAAATTACATAAAATTTGAACATTATTAATTTGCGGAAAATAACCAATGATTAAATTCTGTGACGTTTATTTACGTTTGAAAACCTGATTACTACACATTTTCCTGGTAAACAGGTGATTTGTTGATTATACTGATTAACAAATTAATTTCGAGGCTATGAATACGTTCACATCAAGGGGAAGAGCTTAAAGAATAGTAAAACTTATTGTTTCATTTAACTAAAAAACATCGGAAAGTTTGAAAGATTAACTTATAAAATTGAAGAATATTCCATGATTCTGAATTTTAATCTCGCCCCACGGATTTGTATTATATCTGGTATTTTTCGGAATATAGTCAGCTGTTTGGATTATCTGACAAATGAAATGAAAATGCTTTGGATAAGTAGAACTGAACTTGAAAATAGGAAATTTTCCAGTTTATGATGCTTAAAATATAATTTGCATTGCTTTCAATGATAATTTAATGCAATAATAATTATATTGAAACCTAGTTTAAAAGAAACATCAGATTGAAAAATAATTTTGTTTCTATATTTTGTTACCAATATTTGCCACCAATTACCAATTACTTTAAAAAATGTAATTGTTATCATTAATTAATATCTAATAATGAGATTTTCATGATTTAATTTTCTGTTTTTATTATAGTATTATTTAATATATTTTCTAATAGTAATTCAAAAAGCAAAAAATGAAATTTAAATTAGTAAATTGTAAGCAGAAAATGTAATTTAGATTTGTTACCTGTAATTCAGTTTGCAACAATTGCAATTCAAATTTAGGCAATTTAATTGGGAAAACAAAGTTTAATAGAAAGAAACGATACATTGAATCAATCAGGAGTTCAAATGCAAATAAATAAACTTTTTTTTAAACAATAATTTGAATATTCTTCATGCAGTAACTGAACTGTTCAGTTTATAAATACTACTTGAATCAACTTCAAAGGATTCTGATTTTTCAATCCTTTATATCCTTTTCTATTTTTATTTATTTTCCACTTATGAAACAAATTAGATTAATTTATGAGGTTTTCAACAGTATTATCTTCTCCATCTCTCAAATTTTATGAAATTCTATAATTCCAATGATAAAACAATGCGTGACACATTCAAAAAGGGTGACTTAGGTAAAATACATTGTATTTGAATGATTTATTTTAAAGCTTACTCCCCGGAATTTTTTCCCAACAGAATATTACTTTTTATATTCGTGGCATCCATTTTTGTACCCTCAAATTTAAATCAAGCACAGTTTACAATAAAAGAATTGATGAGTATTTATAAAAAATATCTGATAAAATCGGATATTACATTCCACACGACAAAATACGCCGTAAACTTTTGTTTAGAAAAATAAGACTGCTGCAGAAAATAAAAGTTATCAGCAGACTGTATTCAATCAGGTCAAAAAATGTTTAATGAATAATTTATTTTTCTTTTTATATAAGTTAATCAACTGCTATCCTAGCTTTTTAATGTATATTTAATTAAATAATTGTAATATTCATCAGTAAGATAATTCAAGCGCTTCACATATTTTCTCTTCAAAATAAGTAACTTATAAGCACGATTGGCCAACATCATTAATAAGACAAAAGAATGTTATAGATAAATTTATCTGGCAAACTTTTGTTTTCTAAAAGAATTCATTATATTTTTAAATTAGATACAATAACAGCTAATTTCGGTTGATAAATAAGTAATTACTGTATCAAATTAAATTTTCGACAAATGATAAAAGTAAATTACACATCTATTTTTTTATTTTTTTAATTGCATTAGCAATTGCATTCAATATTTTACAATTATTTTGTATTAAAACCCAGTTGATTTTTAATCGTTTCTACTAAAGTTTGAAAACAAATACTATTTATTAAATTAAACTATTAATAAAGTAATAAGAATAGGCAACCATATTTAACCTCCAAAGCGCCATCTGCCGTTCCTACTAGAAATTTCAAAATGTATTCTATTATGCCCCATCGCGTTTTTTGATACTTGCCACGATTTCTTAAGTTCTATTGGACCGATTTACTTGAATTTTTTTGAGAATCTTCTCTTTATACTCCTCTATGACTGGAACTAAGTTTGTTTCCAAATTTTAATTTTTATTATTGTAGAAAAATTCGGAAACCTAAATAAAGTCGTACAAAAATCGTTTTTTGTTTTAGATAGACGCCAGTTTGTGAGAAATTGTTTTTTTTATTTTTCCGTAGTTCCGGCCATAGCGACACTCTTCTAGATTAACAATTTTCTTAGTTTTTTAAAAATTTGGATTACCAGTAAGGTTGAAATCGGGGCAATGGTTCATCAACCGATAATTCATTGCATTTTTATTGTTTATCTTTCAACAGAGTTTTAAAATGTTAATGAATAACTTATGCTAAATTGAATAGTAAAAATATTGATTACCACTTTTTCAAGTCACCTCAAAATTTACCTTTAATTCATGGTTCTAGACTCGAATACCTCTTTAATTGCAGTTTGCTTTTTGTCATTTCGCTCGCTAAGAACCCTTTGATTTTTTATAGGAGACATGTTAGCTGATGCGATCAACTGCATTTGCTTCACGTGGGCGTCAAGTCCAGCCGGAACTGAATTGGAAACGATTGTAATGAACTGGCTCGGCAAAATGATCGGCCTTCCCGACGACTTCCTGCACACCCGCAAGGATTCCGTTGGCGGAGGGGCAATTCTGGTAAAAAATAAGCCTCGACATTTAGTTGCAAACAATCCTTGAGTGTTATTTCTCATCGTAGACGACCGCAAGTGAAGCCACCTTGGTCTGCCTGCTGGCAGGACGAACACAAGCCATCAGACAGTATCAAAAAATCTATCCCGAATTGGAAGATGGCGAGATCGGAGCCCGCTTGGTCGGCTACTGCTCCGATCAGGCACATTCCAGCGTCGAAAAGGCCGCTCTGATCGGCCTGGTGAAGATGCGCTACATCGAATCGGATGACGAGCTGTCCATGCGTGGCGATCGCTTGAAGGCGGCGATTCGAGTTGACCGCGAACGCGGATTGATACCCTTCTGGGTGAGTTCCATGCTGCACCTCTTCCTTGCTTCCTTGCCGATGAGGAATTGCCTGTCAAGTGCATTGCTTCTTCATTGATAAAAATCACAGCAAATTAATTGAGCCCACTGGGACAATGCGGGAGCGCGGATGGATGATGAGACGGGAAAGGATTAAAAGCATGCGATATGCGTGGGCATGGAGGACGCGAAAGAAACGAGCGGAAACAATGAGATTGCAGTGTACATACTTCGGGGAGTCGACTAAGAAGATTGTTCCAATTACTCATTTGTGGGGAAACGTTGATAAATGCAGCTATCCTCAGCTGAGTCTTTTGCGTGCCTCTATCAGCAAATAGAAGCGCAGAAATACTCATCCTTA
This sequence comes from Aleochara sp. GC000083, assembly GCA_030264555.1. Lineage (NCBI taxonomy): Eukaryota > Metazoa > Arthropoda > Insecta > Coleoptera > Staphylinidae > Aleochara > Aleochara sp. GC000083. The sequence goes on along the minus strand of JARJDZ010002829.1, from coordinate 17,094 downwards.
ATTAGTTTCATCCCATACAAATTGCTCTTGTTCAAAGTGATTTCAATACTGGCGAATAGGTTGGTTGATTACTTTCTTGCTTCCTGTTTGTAGGTGTGCAATACGTTGGGCTCAACAGGTGCGTGCGCTTTCGACAATTTGGATGAGGTTGGTGATGTCTGTGTCGAGGAAGGACTCTGGTTGCATGTGGATGCTGCATATGCAGGTATGTTATTTTTTGGTATCCTTATAATATGATAAAACAACATGGAATGTATTTAAGATAGGGTGACCAATCGTCCCTGATTCTGCGGGATAATCCCGGATTTTAGATCTATGTCCCGCATGTAATTGTGGCCCCCAAATGTTCCGTAATTATTTATTCAAATACTATAATATTTTTCGGAGTTTTCATTTATCAACCATTTGAATATAATGATATTATGGCCAATGGATTTGTCTACTTAAAAGGGACTATCTCCAACACGTAAATTCAAATTGCAAAACTACTCAGCACATTGAAATAATGAGTATTTTAGGCTGTGATTCTGAAATATGAGCTACAACCGCACAAATGTCCCGGATTTGCTGGTAGGAAAAATGGTCACCCTAACCTAGAACCACAAGACAGAAGTAAAAATTTCATCACCTAAAAAATACAAAATTCTAACACTCTGCTTTTTGCCAAAATCATTAAAGGAAGAAGTATCTTAGATTGAGGTCTAAATGGCCTAGAAAGATACTATTTATTACGAGGAAGTAAAAAAATTGGCTCTACTGTAGCTGGAACAAAAGTTTTAGCAATTCTGAAAAAAAAGCAAAATTATTATATTTTTAAGAAAATCATTTCGAATAAGTAATTTCTTTGAGGAAAATATATAAATATAAAATTCAAGTAATTTTTATAAAAAAAAAAAAATAAATGTCAGGTAACATATTATGAAACTACAGTTCTTTATCTTAGGAATTTTTCAAGAACAAACCAGAGATATTCAATTTTGACTGAAACCATTTCTACTTTACTATAGTTTACTATAGTTTACTATAGTTTGAAAAATGAATGGATGGATCAAAAGATAAAAATGTGACCTTTCATTTGATTTTTTAATTACGTAAATCGACCCAATAGTTTTTGATTTATGATCACAATAATGTCTTATGGAAATTTACATGCAACTTTCTTACACACTGCTTTTTTTTCAAAATCATCAGAGAAAGAAATATTCCGGATTGAGGTCTAAATGGCGTAGAAAGATAGTTAGAACAGATGTTATAGAAATTTTTTAGTAGTTTAAAAAAAAAAAAGAAGCAAAATTATATTCTTCTTAAGAAAAACATTTCGAATAAGTAATTTATTTTATGAAAATTTAAAATATTATTTTCCGATAATCTAAAAAAACTAATTCTTCAATTTCAAAAGTAGTACGTGTGAAAATATAGTATCTATTTCAATATTAAAATTCAACTAATTCTTAAAAAAAAAAATTAAGATCAGATAACATGTTATGAAAATATAATTCATTAACTTTCGAATTTTCCAAGAACAAACCAGAGATCTCAATTAGTTTCAAAGATATTCAATTTTGATTGAAATCATTTCTTCTTTTGTATTGCTAATTTTCCATGAATTATTTAAAAAATTTACATACATGGAGCGAAACATGAAAATGTGACCTTTCATTTGCTTTTTTAATCATAAAAATCGGCCCAGTAGTTTTCGAGATATAGTCAAAAGAATGTCTAATCGAAATTTTCATGGGGATTCTAACCGGAAATATATCCTTGAAGAATTCATGATGGCGGTTCCTATTTGATTTATATTGGTGTTGCTAAGGCTGAAGTTGCACTTCCATAGCAACGGTTGGTCCTTTCAGTTTACTCTTTACATTTAATTTAATATCTCGAGAACTTCTCGACCGATTTTCTCCAAATTTGGTACGTAGACTAGCGGATAGACATAGATTCAGATTTTGATGGCGGCGAATCCAAAAAATGGTTGGGGGTGGCTATTTTCCGAAAGCCAAATTGTAAAATACCTGAAACTAGTAGAACCGTTCGATTAATTTTCATCCAATTTTGAATATACAATGATATCATGATGAAGATACTGTAACGGGGGCGGCAGACCAAAAACTTTCCAGGGGCGGCAGAAAAACACCATTGAATATCTCAATATACTTTTGTTGATATCTCAAAAACGACCGGTGCGATTGTTTTAAAATTTTCATTATTTGCTTATTATATAATTATCAATAAATATCCAGATTTTCAAGTTATTCTGTCGATTTGTTTATACATTATTAATTGTTAAAGCTAAAATAGGATATATCACAAAGTTTATGCCAGATTTTCTCTGAAACGGCTCAAGCAATTCTTAACAAACTTGATTCATGGTTTGTCCTACATTAGAAGACCATTTTGCTTAAGGCGGCAGCTTTTAAAACTGCTTGGGGGCGGCATGTTACCTAAAATTCCAAGTGGAAAATTAAAGCTATGACAACCATAACTAGTATGCCTAAGGCATTATAAGAAGGAGATGGCCTCCAATTGCTAATTGTTAGAAAGATTTATTACGAGGAACTCAAAAAATTTATTGGTCATGTAGCTCCACTGGAACAAAAGTTATAGCGATTTAAATATTTTTGAAAAAAGCAGAGTTCAAGCTTTCAAAAATTTTTATTTTTCCGAAACTAATGGACCGATTCAGATGATTCAAACGTTGTTTTTGGGATTTTCACAGAAATATAATATTGGCCATAATTATATTGGAATTCCAGAAATACCGAAGCTTGCAAAATGAAATAACTAAAAGTGCAAAATTTTCATTTTGAAAGTGTGTTTCATTCCGAGCGTTTTATCACATTTTTTTTGCACAGTGCACCTAAAGAAGTTTCCACTTCAAAAAAGGCACCAATAAGAAAGAGCAAATAAACTAAATGTCACTACAATCGGTAAATTTTAGAATTTTAAACCTACATTTTAGTCTATTTTTTACACATCTAAGTAGAGATAATAAAAATAATGATATCACCTTTAGGAAGTGCTTTCATTTGCCCGGAATACCGTGTCTGGTTGAAAGGCATTGAAAAAGCGGATTCAATCGCATTCAACCCATCCAAATGGCTTATGGTACACTTCGACTGCACTGCAATGTGGGTGAAGAACAGCAACGCATTACATCGTACCTTCAACGTGGACCCACTCTATCTGAAACACGAAAATTCCGGCGTGGCCATCGACTACATGCATTGGCAGATCCCACTCAGCAAACGCTTCCGGGCTCTCAAGCTTTGGTTCGTCATTCGCAACTATGGTATTACCGGACTGCAAAAACACATTCGAGAGGTGCTTCAAAGCAAAAATCAGCAGAATCAAGTAATTAACACTTTGGTTTCCAGGGTGTAAGGTACGCGCAAAAATTTGAAGCGTTACTCCTCGCTGACAACCGTTTCGAACAATCCGCGAAGCGACATCTGGGACTCGTCGTATTCCGCATGAAAGGCCCCAACGAACTAACGGAGAAGTTACTGAAGAGATTGAACTCGCGTGGGCGACTTCATTGCGTCCCAGCAGCATTAAAGGATGAATACGTTATAAGATTCACGGTGACTTCGCAGCATACCACCAACGAGGACATTGTCAACGATTGGAAGGAGATCAAAGAGGTCGCTACTGAGGTTTTGGCTGAGGAAGAGCGCCAGGTTATCATGCCCAGCAAGGTGAAGGTGCCGCTCAGAGGTACTTTGGATTCCAATTTCTCCTACCCCAGTTATATACATAGATAGATCTAATTACAAAATTGAAACTGTTGAAATGTGTATTTAGTTATCGTTTAGGATATTAAATTTATTTTTAATAGGAGTATGATGAAGTGACCACTAGTATTTTTGAGCACCTCAATGCTTAAAGAACTTCAAACTCATTAAGTAGACTGATAGTCAAAATACATCAAGTAGATTAGAGTAGATATCTAGAGTTTAGTGGATAGTGATTTTTTAGTAGATTGGAAAGGTACCACCAAAATACCTAGGATGGGAGCCTTTAGTTTTTCATGTAAAAGTCCAAGTTCGAAAAATTTAGACTTTTTAAAACGTAAGTAGTTCATCCTATAATGCTTCAGATAATATCATTGGCTCTGTCAGGGGAATATAACAAAATCCATTTTACAACTAACACAACTCACTAACTTCGCAGAAACTTTCAGAATAAAATATTGTTGGTACTAAAGATTTTGTATTTTGTAGAAACGAAGGAGAGGAATGAAAATTTCGGCACCAGTTTACTTCTGGCCAATTCACCGATGTCTCCCAAAGTTGTAAACGGAAGCTTTGCAGCCATCTACGACCATGGTGATGTTCTGGAGGAATTCTCAAAATTTCGTTTGGGTGCACCAAGTAGTCCTTGTAAGTTCCATTTATTTATATATAAATTTTACAAACATATGGATAACAGGGCTACATTTCAACATATAGATCTTACATCGTTTTCTCAAGTTAAGACTTTGGCATCTAGCTTACGTAAGCTTATGTAAGCTAATAGCTTACATTAAATTTGCAATAAATTCATGTCTGTATCATTTTTATAGGTCCTCCAAGTACGGAGAAACAGTTATCAGGAAATAGACAAAATTTAAATAGGAAATGGAGTGTTAAAAAATGAAAAATTTTGGCTAAATTGACGACAATACCATTAGCATTTCTGGATGGAATTTTGCAAATGTCTAAATACCAATCAAAAGTATATTAAAGTACCTAAAAAGTATGGTCTGAATTATTCGGATTGGACTTCTGGTCCCGAGATAATACATAAAGGATTAAGTAATTGTGATCATTATATCTAAGCAAATTGACGACAATACCAGTAGTATTTCCGGTTGGAATTTTGTAGATCTTTAAATGGTAATTGAAAGTAGATTAAATTTTCAATAAAATGGTATCTGAACCATTTTTATTGGACACCGATTTTCTGAGAAACAGCTGACAGAAAATTGATGATAAAAAATAGGAAAAAGGGCAATAAAAATAATAATTTTTGGCCTACTTTACGACAATACCAGTAGTATTCCCGAATGGAATTTTGTAAATCTGTAAATCTGGCCAAATTACAAGACTAGAGATCGCGAGGTTCTGGAAGGCACAACGGCTGGGGATGCGTATTGCTGCGCAGAAACCAAAATACAATTAACTTCATTCGGCACTGTCAACGAGTAAAGTTTGCGCAGGTTTATACCCACCCCTTGTGCCTTTCTGAACCTCACGATCTACTTATATTCTAATGTTACAGATGTCATTGAATTCTAAAGACACAGATAGCATAAAAGTTTCCAAAAAAATTAAAATTGTTTAAAATTGTTTTAAATTTGTTTAGATATGCGTCGACGAATCAAGGGCATTCTGATGACCGGTAAACAATTCTCCCTGGATAGTCATCTAGATCTCTTCCATTCTGAGGAACAAAACGCCTCTAAGGCACGACCCAACTCCGAACCGGATGATCTACAAAGCACCCCTCTCGTTGAACATCACAACGAAGACAATGGTAGTAATTACATGCTTTTTGGAATATCTTAATTGAAGTAGAAGTTTAAATGTTGTAGATGATTCGCCTGGGGAAGACGATGTGATTGGCGACGTGGATTTGGAAACGGATCCACAACCGAAGCAATCGCAGATACGCTCCAAGTCGGTGCCACTCATAATCCGTACGGAGCACTGCTCTTACGATGATAGCTCCTGTCAAAATGTATCCCCCATAAGTAATTCGAATTTAACCATACATAACTTACACGAAGACAGAATCAATTCTAGTGATGATTCTGATGATGATGACGGCTGCAATCGTAGACCGAACGTAAAAATGTGTACGAAATGTGGCCATGATATACTAAATTGATGTCTAAATGAATAAACTTGGAAGCGAATTTTCTCGAAATTCGAACAACTGCTGTGAGTGCAATAAACGAAATGAATATAATTTATGTGGATAATGATAAGGCATAAAACTACTCAGTCTTAATAAATGCTTGTCATTGTTGGTGTAGTTGAATATGTATCTATGTATGCTCTAATGTTATGCAATCCTGATTCATAAGGCGTTCTTTGCTCCTCGATGTTAACTGTTAATGTATTATACTTTCGGTTATAATCGTATTCGTATTTAATGGCAAATAAATATAAATGTAAATGTCAGGAATTTAAATGTATACCAGTGATATTAAACAATCAATCATATCTTGATATTCACTTTCATGGTTTTCTATAATCCATATTTGGTTACGTTTGAAAAGATACTATTTTTTGAAAACCCTTCAAGGATCTCATGACCGTCTGATTAGTCAGAGGGCTTGTGCACTGAGAAGTTGTGGTGAGAATTCAAAGTTGGTAACAAAAGTGCTGGAGGCTTCAAACATGCCAGGAAAGTCTAAGACCTGGAGAAACTCTGTTGTATTATTGAACTGTGACTATTCAATTGATTGACTCCAAATTTCTGTATGCTTCTTAACGTACTTAAGAGGTGGGGATATAGCTCAGTGATAGAGCATTCGACTGCAGATCGAGAGGTCCCCGGTTCAAACCCGGGTGTCCCCTGAAATTTTGCGTTTTAGTCATAATTTATGGACCCCATGGCTATTTGGTTATCAAGGAAGACATCTTTATTTTCTTCGGCAGAAGACTGTCGAGGTCGAACCGATTTCCCGTGCCAGGAAGCGGGCATATATAATATTCATACTCATAAGGGACACTACAAAATAGAATAGGCTATCATCAGCTATAGTCCTATAAAGCGTTGGGTTCCGCAGATGCCACAAAAAGGACTGCAAGTAATAACCCAGTAGCTACTTGAAAGATAGCAAGCTATCTACAAGCTGTAGTAAATATCTCAGTAAGTGACAAGACAATGCTAATGAATATTTATAAAACAGGCAGGTGACCGCAGAATGAGGATAAATCCCTATGACCTTGTACTTCCTGAAAACATTGGAGAAATTTTGTGCATCCAGATAAGAAATAGGACGTTGATAACTATCCGAAAATGTCCCCAATGATGGATTCTGTCATCCCTAAAAATTAAATATTAAAAGAGGGCCTAGTCCATTTAGACTTTGGGGCACTGCGACCCTTACTGTGCTACTAGGCTCAGATCCTCTACGAATCTGACAATGGTCGTTGGTCACAGAATGCTCATTTCGGTGGTAGGAGGTGTTCCTTTCTTAGGTGTGCAATTATCCTATTTGTCGCAGTGATACACGAGCAGATTACATGTTCGGACGTCTCTGGCCCCAACCACATAGTCTGCAAGTGTTACTATCCTGCATTTCCATCCTCATCACATGGTACCTTAGGGTGCAGTAATAGGCCGGTCTGTCACCTCTATTGTAGTGCATAATAATCTATCTAAGAATATATCGCACTAGTATGTAAAGACTATCACCGGAACAAGTCCCTAATGGTGCGTTTTGACAGGTACTAGTAGTAAATAGCTTTCCGCTATTCTCGGGGAGAAAACAATCAGTGAAAGTTCTCGAGCAAGGCTAAGAGATGATTACAGGAGCTGAACCCTCAGCACTCAAAGGCAGCTATACCAGTGCCTTATGCCGAACTTCTGCAGGAGTCCTGGGTTTAAGGAGGATTACAATATCATGGGCGATCAACTCCTTCGAACTTTTCAAGTTATCGAGAATTAATGGCATAGTTTTTAAATTTAAAATTCCTAAAAAATCTACTAAAAAATCTGTGCATGAGATGATATCTTAGAGTACAGCAATACTAAAGAAGAAATGGTCGTTGTAGGGACATTCATTCACATAAAGTTGCGTTCATATCCAATCTAAATTTTAACAGCCTTTGCAACTTGCTACTTGTCATCAGACATATATGAACGGGCAGATATCCAGAAATATTTTATAAACAGTTACAATTATATTATTAGATCAAAGTCCGTAAATAGATCTGGACCTTGATGTCGAACCGGCATATTCTTACAACTTTTATGAAGTTTTCACTTTTGTGATGTAGTCTTATGCAAGCAACTTATGAATCTCCTGCTGTAATTTTGTTTCACTTTTAAACAATATAATTTAATAATTTGTTTATCAAGTGGGGATATAGCTCAGTGGTAGAGCATTCGACTGCAGATCGAGAGGTCCCCGGTTCAAACCCGGGTGTCCCCTATCCTTTTGTTTCTAAGCAGTTACGAACGTCTGTAAAGGCGTAGTCTCTTTGAGCTTGCAAGGCCCAAAGTAAGAAATTTGCATTAGTGTGACAGTAAAGCCCCGAAATTCAATTGTGATCCGGGCCTCAAGGCTGCTAAATCCTTCACTGCGGTTAAGAATTAATGAACCAGTAAGCTGATGAATATCAACATAAGGTTTGGGCGTGTAAGCTATATCAAGACTTACTGTTAATACTTATAAACAATTTTGCAGGTACTTATAGTACCAGATAGCCCGTAGATAGCAGTAGCAACACCTTTATATCTTAACGCCTCCTGTATAAGCAAACAATCATATGAAATCTACCCATATGAACCCAATGCCTGTTATAAGGTGATTGTAAAACTTAGCCTAAGGAGTGATCGAAATAAAGTTGTGACATCATGACTTTCAGTCTATTAAGACACCACGGGTCCAGGGTCAAGGTCTCCATGTAACGGAAGTTTGTACATTGATTGCAATTAGTGGAGATATTAGTTGATCCTTCTTATTCTTGAAACACCCTTGTTTCTCCAAGGCTAAGTACTGGGTACTAGGCATATAAAGTTTTTGAAAGACTCACCGTTTGAAAACTTATCACCACAGATAATTGCTTCTAAATAAGGATGCTAGGGTACCCTACACCTAGGAAAACCTCGAGAAAGTATTATACATATCCCTACATCTCCTTGAGGTATATTGACACCATACATTTCACAGTCGAATGGACCCATCATTAACCCAGAGAGATTGAGGTCAGATTGAGGCCACACTTGATAAGGTTAAGAACTCGTAACTAGAATTGTTGAGACATCACAATCGTTCTGGCTGGTGGGTACCACTTGCGCCAAGTGGTCTACGGACCCTGGCTTCAGCATACTTCCTTCGATAATCCACCACTGAAGGCTATTAAGTGTCCCATCCATAAAGGCGAGGTGATTCTGGGCTGTGATGTCAACGCGGGTTAAAAGGGGTGACATGAACACAAACTTTTATACCATAAAAAGTCTCTGGGGATGGACAGCATATTTCCAGCACTGTTATAAGACTGGCTATACCTTGGGATATGTACTCCAGTTGTGGTGGTATTTATACCCAAGTTGGGCAAGACACCACCGGATCTGCCTAACCTCTTTTTTCCTCAAGGTAATGAAGCAGATTATCAACGCGCACATCAAAAGTGATGTCCTGTCAAGGGCACCACTGTGCGCCCAGTAGTTCGCAAGATGGCAAAGCTATCGTTGTTGCCCATCATAGAAGCAGGAAGAGGTCGCCCTAGATATATTCGCGGATATCGAGGTCACTTTTGTTCATACAGCCTGCTGGAAGAACTCTAAAAGAGAGGGTTTACAACACTAGGTTACACAGACGACATAGCAGTAGTTACTTATTATCTTATCGGTAGAGTAAAACGCCGTGCGCAAGAGGCCCTAGATGCTAAGGCCAACAGGTAGGATGCAAAGACAATCTGGGAATCTCGACAAAAACTTTAGTAACTGGTCAAGCACAATAAAGTTACCCTAATGTGAATGCCGGGGCAGAGCGACATCCAGGGTAACATGGTGGCAGACCAACTGCATAGGACAATGTACCATCTTATGAAGATGGGAATACAGAATAGTGAAACGTGCAGACTATGTGGACTGGAACTTGAGACGTTCGAACATGTAATCGGCTCATGTACTGCTGCGGCACACCTAGGTAAGGAACAACTTCTTATCACCGAAGTGACAAGTCTGTGTTCAAAGGCCATCATCAGATTCGTAGAGGAATTGGTCCTAGCGGCACAGTAAGAAAGTAAGGGATGCTATAATAGATCAGATAAATGCACTAGATAAACCCTCGTTTAATCTTTAGCCCAGAGAAGATACCACTGCCGTCACAAAACACTGGGACCCAAACCACCGCGCAAAAGGTCTTACCAAATATCTTAGAGGCATAGTCCGGTCATAGTCCGCTCCTGTAATCAAGTTGATTCTTGAATAACTGTCATTGATGTAAAAGGGAGGTCAGGGGACACCCGGGTTTGAACCGGGGACCTCTCGATCTGCAGTCGAATGCTCTACCACTGAGCTATATCCCCACTTGATGAATCAATTGTTAAATTATATTGTTTAACCGAGAAAAAAATTAAAGCAGGAGATACAGAAGAAACAAAATGCGTGTCTAAAACTAGGTGTCCATTTGTGATTGAGTCTCGAGAGAACCATGTCCATTTGAGATATCCCGAGACAAGAGAAATTCCGTATCGACATGAGACATGACACAACCACTGTGACCATGGACTTGAGATGCATCTGGCAGTGTCCTGTGAGACTTAATATTTATGTAGTATAGACCTAAAGGGACACATACATGCTTCGAAAATGGATAACGCCAGGTCTCAGCGTTTTTAACTTTGCAAAATTGTAGAAAAACGGAGAATTAAAACAAAAAACAATGCTGGATCACGAAATGACTGTACTGTCGAATTGATTCAGGAGCTACGTTTAATTTTCATAAATGACTGTACAACTATACAACCTGTACACCTTTCGCAAATATTTGTTTTCCTCATGAGTAAATTAATTTTAGAAATGTAATTCAATAGTATAGGAACAGGGATAATAAAACAGGAACACAAAAATATACTGACTGGAGATATGATCACGAGACGAATAATCAGCTTGTCCACTTGCGACACATGCAGTCTCCGACACAAATAACGGATAGTCTCTGAGAGAGGTCTCAGATCCTTATAAATTTGTGAGTCAAGTGTGGAGACTGCTCTCGAAACTATTTTGTCACAAGGCGACACGTACATTAAGACTATAATACACCACAGAAGTGAAAACTTCATAAAAGTTGTAAGAATATGCCGACTCTAAATCCAGGTGAAGGTTTACTTGTACATCTTCATCTTATAATATAATTGTAACTGTTTATAAAATATTTCTATTATTATTTCAATTTAAAAATTTAATGTAAAAGCGCGATACAAGGAATTTGTCTTATTTGGTTGTGCTTTCATTCGTTTTTTTTTTTCAATCTTAATCAAGCGTTTTTCTTTTGCTCATCTCGATCCGATTTTAATCCAAAGAGCGTTTCATTCCGAGGCTGTCAAGACTCCTGTTGGCTGGCCATTCGCTAAATAAAGAAAGACATCTGGGACCGAAAAGCTTATTGCGGAGTGCTTCAGTGCCAGTGCTAATACTTAGCTTGAGTGTTTACCCTCGTTGGTCTTGTGTTTTCTGGACACTTCTTACAATTAGTGACAAGGTACTTTGCACAGTGCAGCAATATTGGGGTATTTAGTGGTCGCGGCGTTTCCTTTTTATTTTGGCTTAATACAGCCATTGATTTTGAATGTGAAAGTAACTTCCTCATCAATGTTCTTGAGGAGTTGGACACCAATAAAGAATCACATATCTTCGATCTTCTGCATTCGAAAGACGCGTTTGGTGCAGAATTTTCAGAAAGACAGTTCTATCAGATTCCGATCTGGTATGGAATTGTTGATACCACACAAGAACTTCACACAAATAAATTTCTTTCTTAACACTCAAAATGGATGTCAACTTAAATGGTGTTATTTGCGACTCGTAACAGGATCCTTTCTTTAAACGAACATCATTGGTTAAAAGGATAGGGGACACCCGGGTTTGAACCGGGGACCTCTCGATCTGCAGTCGAATGCTCTACCACTGAGCTATATCCCCGATGTTTAAACAATTGTTAAATACGTTCATCGGAAACCTCCTAGCTGTGCATTTCTAATAAAGGTATATTCATATTAGCTTATTTCCATTTGATGTAGGAAATTGATGGTTATAATTAATCGGATGTGCTTCTTGGAAATGCATGTATTTTTTTATTTTTCTTGTTTTGTATAGAAAAATAAAAATATTATATAATAAATTCGATCGTTTTTGCGAGGATAGTTAACTTACATCATAATTATGCGCACAATTATATGAAGTTAAAAAGTTAATGGCATCTTATTGGATTTGCATTAATCTGACAAGATCGTTACTTCTCCACTGAAGTATCCGATCGGCTTCTCTGAAACCCGATTCGGTAGCACCGTGTACCGTCGAAAAGTAATGCGGATGAGTCGCTTCACCAGCAAATAGGATTTTGGGTACTCCAACCCTATTTCTTATCGGCTCTCCAATAATTTCACTGGCACTCGGCATAATTTTCCTGGATGCTATCGTTTGGTACGAATAGGCACCATGAAAGTGAGGATTTGAGTACCATTTTGCCCTAAAAAGATATTATGCCAAAATGGGAACAATTTTAATAATAATTAGCTCACCTTATAATTTGATCCGGATAGGTGACATTATACATGTGACCCAGGAATTTCTTCATAGCAAATGTAATTCCTTCTATGATAACTTCATCTGAGAGACGTTCAATTTGAGGCACAAATTCCCCGGTGAACCAACAGGACAAAACATTTTGATTCTGCTCTACACGTAGAGCCGACAAAAAGTTTGTCAACCATGATAAATTCAACTAAAATTATGATGTTTCAAACAAGGATGAAATCATTGATGTTGTTTATCTTACGCCGTGAGGTCTGGAGTATCTCGAAAATAGGGACTCTCGGTCATTAAATGTCCAAACAAAATAGAAGCCCGCAAAATCGGACGTTTGAGTCCACCAGGATTCGTTGTAATGAACCATTACCTTTATCACTGCATCCATGCCCATAGCATTTATGGCCCTTACTTTTTTGTTGCTCAATTTTGGCACAAACAAATCCTTATGCTTGTGCTTTAATACACCCAATGAGGGAGTAAAGATCACCTGGGACGCTCTTAAAGTTTTACCATTGTCCAAGACAACTTGTACATTATTCTGTCCTCGATTCAGAATGACACGTTTCACCTCCACGTTTAGTGTTATATGCTTATCAATGTCGAAGCCTTCCAGCAGTTTGTAGAGGAACGTACGATATCCCTTACCATTCCAAGACATCAAATAGTCTCCATCAGACTCGACAAAATCGGAAGCAGCCGCTGAAGCGAACCATGTAAACGCACCAATGTCGGTGAGGATTTGGCTCTTGAAGGTGTGCAAAGCCTCCAGCGCAAATGTCAGCTTCGTTACATTGTTGCTATATTCAGCAAGCACTCGTTGCTGGTACCTGAAACCCATCAAGTTTAGCCAACTTCCACAATCTCCAAGGACAACTTGGGGCAACCTTTTAATGAAATACTCTCCGAAGGTGACACCTTCGGGAGCACTCCGCGCAATATCATTGATATTGTACACCTCTTTGAAGAGGTCCATGACTTCATCGAGGAATTCTTGCCCGAGGTCAGCCCGATCTGAGACGTACAACCGATCGGTGTAGTTCGTATGTACCAAGACATTGCTGTTCTTCACCATGTTGTAAACGAGGTTCTCTCCGTGACACCATTCAGCGCCTAGGTCAACTATGGCGTCGCCGAAGGGCACACTATTGACCCGACCGCCCCATCGAGGCTCGGCTTCAATTATCCGCACATCTATCCCGTTTTGGGCAAGTCGCGTGGCGGCTGCAATACCCGCCGCACCAGCCCCGATGATGATCACCTCCGTGTCCAGTTTATGTCGGTAAGCAGCATCCTCGAGCGGGTTGTTGGCTGTGGTGGCGACGACGACGAGTGTGAGTAGATAGGAGCAAATTCGATAGGTGCTCATCTTGGAACTGGTTGAACCTCTAATTCGATCGGCTGGCTGTCGACTATGACATCTCTTCGTCGAGTGCTCATTATTTATATTGTTCACCGTTGCGCAATTTCGCATGCGAATTTATGAATAGTAAATCGTGATATGTAGAAACGGCGTATAACGTGGTGATTAGGTGCTCCAATCAGGGAGAACGCGCTTATTTGTTTCTGGCTTCACATTCTGCGAACGCTTCGAATTTGCGATGGTGTTGTTTTGCCGAAAACTATTAAAGTCGTAACATTTTTATTAGTGTCGCATTATTAGCATTATGTAAGTCTTTATTATTTTCATCTTGTGCGTCGTCACCGTAGATTATTTGCAATTAATAACACTTTTATCATCCGTAATCAGTTAATTTCCATTGCGTTTTCTTGCGATCAAGACTCATCTACAAAATAGCGCTCCAATTACTGCGCCAATTATTCGTTTGACTAAATCTTAAGATAGTGGAAAAATTTCGTTGACTTTATTCAGATTTTCTGCAATTTTTCGCAAATTAAATTCACATTTATATCGCAAAATTTATCTTATCAATTTTCAATATGCGTTTCTTGGAATCCCACTTTTCTTTATCAAGTAATAACAATAAGTCATATAACGGCAAATGAACGGTTCTATAGATAAAAAATCAAAAGTTAAATTATGTATTCTCTCATAAAAATAACATCAAACTGCATAATCTTAATATAATCAATGCATCCAATATGTCAATTATCAGTAAATTTGCATCAAAATATTCCTACCATATTCAACTTGCCTCACATGAATGAACATTTTTAACTTTTAAATTTTCTGCATTTTCACTTGTACTTCGATAACGATAGACTTCAATGAATTTTGTATGACTCATATTTAATCAATTATTAATATTTCAAGTGATTGCAGGTTTTTCTCATTAACATTTGTTTTCTAATTAATTATTTTAATTATTAGATAAGAATAAATAATTGTTAATTAGTGGTATGATAGCTATATCATAACAACACAAAAATGAGTATTTTAATCAAGCAAATTTTAGGGGTATTCATAAATACCACAGTTTTTTTACAATAATTTATTTTTATTCGTTTAAATTCTATACTTTAACTTGAAAATGATTTATTACTAACAATAAGCAAAATTTAGAGGTATTTATGAATTCCCCAGGTTTTTTATTTTTACTTTGACTTGAAAATGATTTATCACCCATTATCAATAAAAGATTTTATAAGCTGCAACTGCATCTTCCATGTACGAACTCCACGAAATATAGAATTTATACTCTGCTTTACATGTTTAAAAATATGACGTAGGTTAATTTTAAATTTAATGTATAATTATATTAGTAAATTATAATTAATGTCAAGTTAATAAGAACATAAGTACAAGGTTCATAAATCATACTATAAACAATTGGGTGGAAATGTGGTCGTGAGAATTATCCGAGAAATCTGCAATATTTTAAATTTTATGTAAAATATAAAATATTCTTCTAGTCTAAGTCATGGAAGATATGATCAAGTTTAAAATAGTTTTATAATAAGAAAACACAAGTTAATAGCGAATCCGCAAAACGGTAAAGATACGAAAAAATTAATTGATACAATTTCAATGCCGTTCTCAAAAAATGTCTATCGCTTTTAGTTGTCACGGTATAAATAAAAGTTTGATTTTTGTCATTTTCGAAATATCTTCATAAACTTTTTATTCCGCTAGACCTAAAAATAAGCTTTACATTATTAGAGAACTTTTGAGAGTAGTTAATAAATTTTAATCGTTAATTTTTCGTGACATGACATTTTTTAAATACAAATTATATCTAATTTTTATATCATTAAAAATTATTCTTTTTCTTTTTAAAATCTATAATATCTATAAAATCTTTAAAATCAAAAATTGAAAACGGCTGGGAAGATTTGGATCAATCTTTTTTAAATTGTTCATAATTGCAAGGAGCAGGTTCTTACGGAGGAAAATTTTAGGAAAACCTTCTGGAAAAGTCGTAAAGTTCGAAAAATTGCTGTAATTAAGAACTAAATTGCTAAAATTTATGCCATACCCTACACATTACACTCTATTTTAAACAGAAAAAATAGCCTTTTAATATTATAGGAATCAGATATTAGTTGTATTTATAAAATGCAACTTTATGTTATATCAAAATCCAACGGTTAAAAATTGTTCATCCATACTTTTGAAATCTACACTAAAAAGTATCCTAATAATATAAAAATTGTAATTAACTAACTAGAGGAATAATACATAACTTTTTGGTTTTTTCGGCTTTTTAAAAATGCCAAAAATAAAGAGCGATAGACAATTTTTGAAATTGGCAATGAATTTATCCTAAAACAGACATCTCGAGTACCTAATTAGTTTCTTCGTATATTTTACCTTTTCGCAGATTCCCTATTAAAACATCAAAATTAATCCATTGACTTTTTTAACTGGAATCTTCATGTTTAGCAAAACAATATTATAAAATCCAATAATATTTCGCTACTTTATTCGACTGAACATTCCTGAAAGATATAGTTCTAATGCACTGCACTAAACTTCTAAATGATTTTCAAAAAGTTTATTATTCTTATTTCACTCACTGCACTTTTCCCAATCAATCTGGAACAATTTTAAGTAATCGACCCATGTTCATTACTTTACGAGCATTATGTTCGGATTATCATTTTTATAGCAGCTGATGATATAGCTGAGAATGACTCAAGAAAATAAATTAGAATAGAATTGTTCTAGAATTTAGTTCCACATTACTTCAGCAACTATTGAGAATGTTCAATAGATTGTTTACCTATACGAGACCGTTAATTTTCGCATGAGTGTACAGGATGGAACATTTCAAGCCAAGTCATGTCATAGTCATGGTTATGGTTTAATTTAAATCTTTTAAAATAATAGGTCTAGTAAAGAAATCCATTAGTTTTGCTAAAGATCGTGATGGTTAGATCACTTTATGGAGTACGAAACATGAGATTTCGCGGTGCTAAAATTAATACTATGACAGTTTTGTAAAAAGTTTACTCACAACTTATCGGTTTTATTTGAGCTTTTGTTTGGTTTGGTTTGGTCTAAGTATAGCAAAGAGAAAATACGTTATATTTTACAGTTTTTGTCGAGACACGAACGCGATACCGCGGGACACGCACGCACACGCACTTACTCGTGGTGTGTTATTGGTGACAGGATAAACGCGTGGCCTCTGCCTCCCGGTTGTAAGGCGGGATGTG